>VDFB02382615.1:0-33568 GCA_007258455.2 Sequoia sempervirens
TATTTAGTAATTAGTGAAATATAGAATCTCAAGTAGAATTGTCGTTTGATGTATATTTGAAGTAAGAAAAAAGTGATGGTACTAAAGAGTACCATTGGAATTTGGTATGCAAGAGTTGAAGTTTAGAACTTTCATATGGTTCAATTAGGTCATAAGCTTGAGTTAATAGTGATAAAGTGTGATAGTGGGATTGGATGTTGATGTAAATAAAATAATTTTTACTTGGAACTTATAAGTGTCAATATGAGCAAATATGTAGATTTCCTAGTCAAATAATAGCATTTCAATTATTAAAATGACCTAGGATAATTCTTTTAAATAAAAGCCTTAGACATAGTTTTCAAACTTATTGGCATGCATTTTGGCAACTAACAATTATTCTAGAAGAAATAGTGAAGTTTGACTTTTAAAATTAAGGGGTGGAATCATGGCCACTATTCAAATAGGGGGACAAAATTGTAGGCGTGACCTAGTTTAAGATGTACAGTGTTTTGAGAAATGGATTAGGTGTGTTTTGAGTAGAGCGATTACATAAAATAGGTTTGAATTAGGTATTGGGTTGGTGTGCACAAAAAGAGCCCAAAATGTACTAGTATTGTGCATTAAATTCATTGATCCAAAGCAGTGTATATGCACTTTTCTTCTCTACATTTTGCCCCACTTTGGTTTGTGTGCAAATATAATTGAGCATGCATGTCGAAGTAGAAATAAGGAAATTAATACTCATTAAAGATGAATCTTATGAAAATGAGCCCCTTTAACGAGTGTGTGCTCCTATTATGTGCTAACTACACATCACTTGAAGATGAAATCAGTAATAATATACCTACTTGATTTGTATATTACAAAGGGGTGCATAGAATTCGAGGATAAAAAGTGAATAAAATTGTGATTGAAACGTTTGTGAAAACATAACGTGATATATAGTATTGAGAGAAAATTGTGTACCTATTGTATGCTTTCTTCAATGTGTGATCAATGTGTAGTGTGGAAAATTGTACTCCTTTCTAAGTGAGTATAATTTCACACTTAATTTGGACCTATTTTAGTGACCTCCCTTGTATGCATTCTTACCCTTCAAAATAGACCCCTAATTCCCTTTATTATACATTCCAAGGCCTATTTTTATCATTTTTCGACACCACAACATGCATTGAACAAATGCATTTAATAAATTAAAGGCCTCGAAATAAATGAGTCTTGGTAATTTAGACCAAGACCCATTCGCCCTTGGTTCCCCTTTAGGTGCCAAAACTCAATTTGAAATATGTTTTTGGCGGAATTTGAATGTTCCAAATTAAAGTTGCGAAAGTTGGCTATCGAGATTTAATAATTGGGAAATTAGAACAGAAGTCTATAAAGCCTAGTCTTTTCACCATTTCAAACTTGGTTGACAAAAGATTGAGAAGATATTCACAAGATTAGCACTCAAAGCAAGGAGAGAACATTCAAGCAAGCAAAGTTGAAGTCTTGGAGCAACATTTCATTTGTTTTTGTAGGTCTTCAAGCTCATTTTGCCAAGTTAGATCAAACATTGTTCATGATTTGAAGATTGATGCCTATGGTGGATCATGGCGAATTCTAGGTTATGGGACATGCACCTAGCCATTCTCTCGAACCTAATGACTTGTTTTCTATGTTAACCCATCTTCTATTTTCATTCTACTAGCTACCTAAAGCAAGGTATAATCAAATTTCAGATCTATTAGGGTGTTTTTACTTCTCCTTAACTAGGTCTTTGTCATTTTTATGTTCATTTAGGGATCTTATTCTAACACACT
Source organism: Sequoia sempervirens (assembly GCA_007258455.2). Taxonomy (NCBI): domain Eukaryota; kingdom Viridiplantae; phylum Streptophyta; class Pinopsida; order Cupressales; family Cupressaceae; genus Sequoia; species Sequoia sempervirens. The sequence continues at coordinate 1,782 of VDFB02382615.1, forward strand.
TGAATAAGGTTTCTTTGCATTTTAGCTTTTAACATCTTAGATGCACTTAAGGTTAGGGCTTGCACACACTATTATTTATTAGAATTTTATCTTTCCATTAAGGTCTAGTATTGAACTTGGGGTTTGATTGAGGCAAAACCCCCATACAAACTAACCAAAATTTTTAGTTTTTGTCACAAATCTAGAATCGAGATTGAAGATTTGCAGGCGCAAGAGTAAAGTGCAGAAGGGCTACAAAATCAACTTTTGAATTTTCAAAAAAGGATACAAAGACACATTCGCCTGAACATGACACTTTATGACATTTTTGAAGTTGGGTACAAACTGTCTTAATCTTTTTAAATCTTTCGAATGGTTGTTGTTTCTAATAGTCTTATCATAGCACTTTACATTCCAAGTGGTAGATCTTAAATATTGGATTGCTAATGCACTTTTATTCTTCTCCCAAAACTGCTTTTCAATCATATTTTATAATTTTCTATCACAGGGAAGAAGATACCACAGTGTCCCAAAACTTGGAGTTGACTCACCTTAAGGGTTGTAGGTTAATTCTAATCTCTTGTAGCACTATTCTTCTTCCTAATGAAATAGGAAAAGGTGGATTTGTGATTAGGTGGACCCCCCTTTTGTGCTTTTTGACATAGGTCCCTCATTTCTAGGTCTACCCATTACACTGCATATCCACCCATTTTCTTTCATTTCACAATGTAATGATGAATATGAATAAAAGTATACCCCCATGTTTTTTCCCCAATCAGTAAGTATGAAAGAACTGCAAAAAGAAACACTACCTTTCCCCAACTAACAAGATCGTTAAAAGTATAAAAAACACATGAATATAAAATAAATACAATATGTAACATATAGTGGAAAATAAATGGAAATAAATTAACCTATAAAATCATGTAGATGTGGGTTTATGTCAATGAGATGAGAAGACAAATCATTTGAATCAATGCCCTATATGAGACTATCTTTTATAATTCTATGTTGCATAGATGATGGTGTATGATTATGAAATGTCTCTTTAAAAAATAAGTATATAATTATGTCAATTGTGATATTTCTTGAAATAACTAGCTTGGACATTGTGACTTGAGTTGTTTGCTCATGTGTATTTCTTTCATGTTCACCATGCATGATACCTTCATGTGTAGCACCAATATATGGTGTGCTAAGTGTATAATTAGAAATGCCATCAAAACCAATATACTCATTATCCCCAGTGTTGGGATAATCCTAAACATCCATTTCCATTCAATTTAGCTCATCATATTGAGGTGTTAAAGATGTGTTTTCATGATAACAAATTTACTCTACATGTATGACATTTTTGCTAGTAAGATCTTGAATTTAATGCTTGAGTGTGATGTACTACTTGTGGCATGTCTATTTGTTCAATGATAATTAGAAAAATGTCTAGCTTTGAAGTGTGGTGGGCACCTCTAGATATATCAAATGGTTTAACATGGGGTAATGTGATGAGTAATATAGGAACAATAAACATCAACAAAAAATAATTTTGTTATTTCTTTTATTTGTTATTTCTTTTTGCAATTCATATTCACATTCAAATTTGAATATCTTTCCCTCTCATCTTGATGTCCCACACTTGTGGCTTCTGGAGGACTCCGAGTGAATTAAAAAAAGATTGCTAATTCAGGCATATAACTTGTATGGATTGAGAAGCTTGTTGAGTTAAACAAATTAACCCATAATTTGCATGATTGAAGCCTTTGTTCATGCTTAACTTCCTAATTCATGCACCCATTTTCAATAAGAGTTACAGTGAGGACTTTTGTGTATTGAGTTTGATTTTGCATGTATTGTTGACCAAATCTTGTTGAAGACTTGCATGTTTTGAATTAATATATGAATTCTCATGGATAAGCACATACTCATTTTTTTGAGTTTAATTCTTGAGTAGAATCAACATATTGGAGTTTAATTTATTGTGTGATACTTTTCGGTGGAGTTTGTCTCATGTTTTCTCACATGCTTCCTACTAGAACTTTATTAAAGGGTTTTATAAAAAGAGAAGTTAGTTGAAGATTGAAAGCTAGCTCCTCCAAATTTTTATAGGTTGAAGGTTTTATAGAGGTTTTATTGTAGGTTGAAAGGCTCAAGGTGAAGAAAATTTCCAACCCTGTCATTCTCCAACTCAAATGTTCTTGTATTGTAACATTTTGAATTCACCATTACTTTATTTTTGTCTTGTGAGGGTGAAAGCTATTATAATACATTTTCTTCCCCACATGGATATCTGGCATATGATTCCGAGGGATTGTTATGTAATCTTTTCAACAAACTATCAATAAAATAAACATTTTGCACTCTATGAGTCCAAAATTATTCTCATTCTAAGGATTTTCTTATCTAAGTCAAATTTTTGATAAAAAATTAGTAACACGTCTTAAGTGTGGCAAGTTCTTGTAAACAATCAACAAGGTGTTTTCTGTAAAGTTGAAAGACACTCAAGGAAGAGACAAGTGGGTTGAGCTTTGGTGTGTGAGATGAAAGGTCATCCTCCATTATTCTCTTTCAATCTCCTTGGCCATGCTTTCCTTTGTGACCTTGGTCATTCTTAGTGTGTTTTGTGTTATTGTTTAGTAGGATTTTTATGCTTTCTATGGTGATCTTTTCTTGTTTAACTTGTATTTTATTTGTTTATATTTTTTATTTGTTTGTTAGAGCTTGTTTCTAGGGGTTTTGGTTGTCATTTAATTCCTCCTTCCTCCTTGTCTCTCATGTGGTATATCCTCATAAAAAAATCATTTAAGATTAGAAGGAAATCATTTTTATAGATGGTCCTTATGTTAATAAATACCCCTTGTAATAAAAAATGCAAATTGATAGTGATGGGGATAAAAGTGCAATTAGTAAAGGTAGTTCTAAAAATTTCAAAGAGGTTTTAGTTTGCGGGGAGAAAGTTGTGTGTGAAGGGGTTGAATTCATGGAGGTTTTAGAAAGTTGCATTCAATGGATGTTTTAGAAAGTTGTGTGCGAAGGCCTAATATTATGCAAGTTGCTTGTTTGGTTGCAAGGTTTCAAGCTGATCTAAAAGAAACTCATGTAAAGGTAGTCAAGAGGATTTTTGGATATTTTAAGAGCACTTTGGATTATGGACTGTGGTATCAAAAAGATGATGACTTTTCTCTAAGTGCATATATTGATGTTGATTGGGCTAGGACCTTTCTTTTGGGAGACAGATTGGTCTCTTGGTTTAGCAAGCAAGAATCAGTGTCCTTATCAACAACAAAAGTGGAGTATATAGTTGCAACATCCTTTTGCACCCAAGTGTTGTGGATGAAGCAAACATTGCAGGATATTAAGGTGATGCATGATGAAACCATTCCTATTTTCTGTGATAATACAAGTGCCACCAATATTTCAAAGGATCTAATGATGCATTCTAAAACCAAGCATATATCTATTCGATATCACTTGTTAAGAGAGAAAGTTGCAGTTCACAAAGTAAGATTGGAGTATGTGCCTATAAAGGAACATGTTACATATATCTTTACTAAGGCACTTTCAAAGGATACATTTGAGTATCTTAGACATAAGTTAGGGGTTGTTTCCCCTCCTCCTAAATAGATGTATAAACGATGCATCTTTCCAGGGGGAGCAAGTTGTAGGATGTTATTGTTTGTGTAGTTGGGGGAAGCCTGTATATTGTTGCAAGCATAGATGAAGACCACTACCCCTTTTCCCTTGATGTCAAAGGGGGAGAAAATTTCATATTAAGTAAGTGTTGCCATCAATGCCAATGGGGGAGATTGTTGGAAGGTTGTTGTAGGTGTTATCATTGATTTCAACAAAATGGAGATTGTTGCTAGTGTTGTAATTGATGTTAGCAGTGTGGTAGTATGTGGACGATTGCATATGTTGTAATTAGTATGTTGATCAAATGTGTTGAGTATGGTGATGAATGCCATGAGCTAGTTGTACACAGTTATTTTGTATCTCCTATTGCTGATGAGTAGGTGAATGATGTAAATCCTAGTAGATCAACTTCTGTAGCTACAACTACTCTGCAACCCTCCAGATTCATAAAACTTGTAAATTTTGGCAGATCAACTTTTGTAGCTACAACTCCTTCGTAGCCTCTAGATCCATAAAAAAATGCCTCTACTAGGAAAAGAGTTGCATTTGAAACCTTGGCACAGATGAAAAATGTAGAGAAAAAGAATGCAAGCCCTAAATAGCATGCCAAAAGAAAGAAGAATCAAACAAAAGATATTGAAGAGGAAGGAGAAGATGGTACCTCTAAAATGAAGAAGAAAGAGAAGAAGACTAAACAAACTTCTTTGGTGGAACCTCCACATGAGCCTCTCCAATTAGACACAATCTTCGATGGAATTGTAAGTCATGGAATGCTACAAGAAATATCAGAACTACATCCAAATATGCCTCATGTGGATCAAAAGACTATTGAGAAGGCAATAGTCATGTATATGATCAAATACAATGTGCCTCTTAGTGACATCCTTGAAAAGGCTCTAGAGAGTTTAGCAAAGAAACTCTCCATTAGAGATCCTGACTTCTACAAAGAAATAGTGGGATAACACCTCACATCCTTGAAAATTTATTTTAGAAATTGGGCATCCTAGCATCCTCGCATCTTGAAACCCAACTTTTCAACTTCAGACAGATTACAATATAGGAGAAGATCAAATATTAACTTTTAAATCTTTTAGAGGACACATTGAGACCCAACCATGCTTCCCATAACCTCTTTATGCAGAATTAGGCAATTACTTGCTAGCGCAAGTCATTAGATCACAAACACCACACTATCATCTACAAAATTACTAGTGGTGTACCAAAATATATGAACCTTGAACTAAGCATGCACACAAATGTCATGTATATAAATCCAAAATTGCAAGGAAAAATAGGATGATGTGGTGAAGTGCAGAGACTTTCTACCCTCCCTTAAGCAACCACTTACAAGAACTTAACTTGTTCTTACTCTATTAATAATAGAAAGATTTGCAGTAACACTTATGCTCTGAAACATGGAACATATATACCTCATGGTTGTTTTGAATTGTCCTCTAAACTGCAAGGCCACATCTTTATCTGTGAAGAAATGCAAAGAGTTTGACTAAGCAATTGTGATGCAAATCTTTATGCCTTGGAAATTTTGTAGACATAAATTTATAGATTCATGCTCTATGTGAAATCTTTCATCAGGAAGTAACAATACACCAATCAAATCATATTGACAAGTGTAATGACAAGTGACCTCCAACCATGAACTTTAGAAGATAAGGTACAACTATGTACTAATGACAACATTACAACCCTTCAACACACTCTTCATTAAAGACAATATACAAGTGCATATAGTAGCAACATAAGTTGACATCGATGACAACACACTAGCAACACATTTTCCAACAATCTCCTCCTTTGTCATTGATGGAAACAATTACCAAAAGTTTCTTTCTCTCTCCCCCACTTGACATCAAGTGCAAAGGGCAGGTGGTATTCCTTTGTGCCTACAAAAACATATAGAATCCCCTGTCTATACCAACTTTAACAGTCCACTCCCCCTGATAAGTAGGCTCATTCACTAAAAAAAAATGTTCTATTTACATAGAGTTTTGATCAATTATTTACTTCACATATTTACACATCATCAACAAAATTATGTCTTGCATAAAGACATACTCAACTCTAACTAGAAGGAAGCATATTTTTGTAAATTGACTTTAGCTAAGTCAAGGTGCTATCCACTGGTAGATCTTCAATGGTCAAGATCTCCATCCCAATTAGAATCCATAAATCCTTACAAATTTCAAGTTTTATTTTCATGCTCTCTTCTTGTTAAGCCACATAAATATTTTTAAAACCTTTTCATAGTAATCTAATATTCTTTACATGGCTTGGACACATATCTACTATGCACTCTCACCACATGTTCAATGCCAAGTCTAGTATAGGACATTGCATACATGAAGCTACCAACAAAGACCCTAACATATATCCTAAATTTCTTCTTTTATTTTAGGGTATTGTTTAGAAAACACTTTTTTACTAACAAGAAATGGAGTGCTCACAAGTTAATTATAAAAAATGCAAAATACATAACATTTATCCAACAAGATTTAGTAGACATCAAACAAATTTGTTTTAAACAAAGAGGATGCATGGATTTTATTTATATATGTACCAAAAATTAAAAAAATAGTCTCTATTAGTGAGGTATTTCTTTTTGCAAGTTAAACAAATAATTTTGAATAATCCAAGTGGTTCTCAATGTTTCTTCCACCATGGATTTCTCTCTTTCTTTTACTCTCTCCCTTCCATTTTGTTTATTTTTTGTGATGTTTGGTTGAAATCACTCAAAAACCCTCAAACCTCTATCATAGGAGGAAGCTAGTCCTCTCAAACATAGAAAAAAATAGCCAATCCCATAGTAATGTCTTCAATTATTCCAAGTTATGTTGTTTCCCCTTTTGCGAGAATAAAATAACTGAAGAAACCACAACAAAATATTCCTAATAATACTAAACTAAAATTTTAGACTTGTGCAAGGGTTTAGACTTGTTAAAATAAATAATTAAGTACATTAAAATTCTCTAAATTCTATGCAAGATTTGAATTGCTAATGACATGTTTTTAGTGAATTTTGTTGCAATTTCCATCTAAATCTATGTGACCTAAGTAAGGCTTCAATTTTGGTTTATTGATTTAAATAAGAAACATTTAACTTTATGCTGTGTTTTGTGAAGGGTTTTGATTAGATAAAATAGGAAAAGGGCCCATACCCAATACAAGAACAAGTATAGAGGAAAACAGTAAAAATATCACTAGAAGTGAGATTGGAAAACCTAAACAAAGACTAGCAAATCTTTTGACTAGAGCAAAGAAACAAGAAGCGGAAAACAAGGGTACCACCCCTAAACAAGAGACTTATCCCTCAAAATAGCATAATGAGTAAGGTAATGGGTAGAAGGACCCTATGACAAACAACAATCCAAGTGATACAATCATCCAAATTCCTACTAGAAGGGAATACAAGAAATCACACCACCTTGGGATGATCCTCAATAGACGAAAGAGGATAAAACTGACAAGGTGAAATGCTATCCTCAACCCCAGTAGATGTTTGGAGTTGAGTAGAAGTAGTTGATGGAGCAGGAGGTGAACACGAAGGAGAAAACCCAAATGAGTTCTCAAGACAAGGCTCAGGAGCAAGGCACTCCTCAAAATTAGAATCCTCAAATGTTAAGTGATCCCCAAAAGCATGCTTCCACCAAGTCAAAACGTTTGCAACATGAGAGAGTAATCCAAAGCCAAGTCACTAGCAGAAAAAAAAAACAATGACATCAAAAAGGGAGGACCTCATAACCAAGCAGTTGAGTATAAGGCTTATCCCCTACCATCAAAACTACATCCCCATGAAGAGGTATGGATATATTAATATCCACCAATTCAAGCAAAGGTAGAGTGCCCCATGTAATAAGTTGAATCATCAACTTTTAGGAAGTGACCAATAGAGTTTCCAATGGCCTCATAACAAGAACCCTCCCAAAACTAGAGGGGAATATTCAAAAGCCTAACCCACATTGAATGCAAATTGAGTGGTTTGGTAAGGGGGTTGAAGGAGGTTGTACAAGGTTTGAGTGAGAGAGAGTGCTCACCCCAAGCCCCAAAACAACCCAAAACCAAAAATCCATTCTCAACAAAGGAAAAGGAAGCAATAAAAAATCCCTTAACACAAGGGAAGAGCTCAATATTACCAACCATGAGGGGCCTCCAAGAGTTTAAGGCCCAAATGTCTAGGTCAGAAAGAGAAGGCTAGAGGTTGGAGAAGTGACACACCAAACCTCTACATTGGTAGAAACCCTTGTTTTCAATTACATCCACACTACAAATCACCACCAGAGATGGTTTGGTGCAAAGAAGAGGGTTGGGAACTTGTAGAGGGTGAACAAACCTAGATCTAGCCACCACAACAAAGTTGCAAGTCCCCATGGAGGTTGCAAGCACAAGAGGAAGGCCAAAATGGGGAAAAACAAAAGGATATACCTCACCAGTAGTACCACCACATATTCCCACTCCAATGGGAGGACCTACAACCTTAACTAGCAAAGACACGTCAAGAAGGGGCATAGAAGAATCAATTAGGCGCACATTAGAATTTCCCTCATAGGAGGAAGAAATAGAGCCATCACTAAAAAACCCATTGACCATAGGCAACGAGGGCATAGGAGAATCCACACCAACCACAACAGATGACAACATAGGAGAACCCACATGCAAGAGGGAACAAAATGTTTTGGGATCCATATTTGAAGCCTACATGAGAGTTGTCGCTAGAGTGGAAGTGAGAGCTTGAGAGCCATTTTTCCAAAAATAATAGAAAGGTCACAATTTTCCTAGAACCAACATGTTGTTTGTCTAGGTACACCACAATTATAAAGTCAAAATCTTGAAAGAAAATGACCCATCTATGATCTCACCCATGTAAAACTAGTTGGTTTACCAAATATTTCAATTCTTGATGATAAGTGAAGGAAAAAAGGCATCACAAATAAATACTGAATATTTTTTAAGCACATAAACCATTTCTAATACCTCACTCTTAATCACAATATAACTTCTTTCTCTAATTGTAAAATTTCGACTAAAAAACTAGAATGGCTTATCCATATTACCTTCTTTAGGTTATGCAAGTACAGAATAACAATTCTTGATGCATGCAAATAAAGGTAAATGGAGTATCCAAATGAGGGAAACACAAAATTAGAAAGCATAATGGTATTGTTATGATAAATGAAATTGTTGGCAACACAAGGGCAGACAACTAAGAGGGGGGGCGTGAATCAGTTGTCCCGGATATTAAAACTTATTCAAATTATTAACCTTATTCTTAGATTTGAATATTAACCATGAAAGCATAAATCATTAACACATCAGAAACACACATAACACCAAGATTTTTTATGTGGAAACCCTGTTAGGGGAAAAACCATGGTGGAGGTTAGTCCACAAGATTATACCCTGTTAAAAATATAAAGAAATGAAATATGGAGAATGCACATGCATTCAGGCACACTGCCTAGAGCTCACTGCTCAATTACAACAGGGCTAACCACCCTAAAAGACACATTGTCTTATAGAAAGAATCAGATTATATCCACAGGAATTTGAACTGATAAAATAGCATATGCTAATGCCTGATCATAGTTCCGGTTAAGCACATGAACATTTCTTCACTCTTCTTCACACTCTGCTCCACCTTCAAATGATTAGGAATTTATTCACACATACACACACACTCAACATCCATTGGAACACTTCAATTCGAATAAACAATCGCTATATATATCCGCAACAAGAAATTTCATCCCTACATGTCGGCTTCAACAAAATAATAAAATGAATATAAACTGTCGACCCAAAACACTAAAGATTATTAATGCGAATCAACCAAGGTTGGCCACAACTTAGTGAAGACCCAAATCAACATCTCCAACACAAAAACAATTCAATTAATTACTCCTCGAAGATCCACAACACACTACAAACACCATGTCAACCAAGAACAAGAAAAATATGAACACTTAAGAGAAAATAACCAACCATGAGCACACCAATCAATGCAGATGTGCAAAAAAGATAGAGCACAATCTAGAAGCATCCAAAAACATCACGAATCACCATAGAAGCATCCACAACAAATGAACTAACTGAAATCGCATCATCTTCAATCAATAACACCAATTGAAGTAACATAAAAATTGTTAGAATATAAATCTTCATAACTCGATCAAATCTTCACGTGGATCTTTAAAAATTGACATGGATAAACTAGATATACTCAACAACAAACCCTTTAGTCCATAACCTCTGATCATCAACGTATAGAACTTACTGACATACCGAACTTCACTTCACCATTGAAAACCTGCAACTCATTCCATTACAATTTGCTCAATATCCTTGACATATACAAATTCTAATGAATTAATGCTAATAGTGTTGACATCAATGAAAACCACATATTAGCAACAAAATCACAACATCCAACATAAATTACCCATCCTTTCTCAACAAATCCTCCAAGGGCACAAAAATGAATACATAGTTCTCAATAAATTTTTAGTAGTAGCTTGTGTGACCTAGAAAGGCACACACCTCACACAACCAATGCCTTCAATTATAAAATTCCAACTACCTTTGTTGTATCTTCCAACATCCCATTTTTTTACATATATTATGACACAAAAGCTAGTCAAATGGGGTCAAAATCTATACTACTTCATATTAAGCTGAATGCTCAACCAACAATATCTCTCCAACATTAGGCACAATAAATCACTATGAAATCCTATAGAAATTCAAGAATGAAATCCTTAAATGGAACCTTAATGTGTGACAATAGTGTTGCTACATTCTTTATTCAAACAAGCATAATGTTATGTATGAAGCTTCCCTTCTCAATATCAAAATTCATATTTACCTTATCCTCTTCATCAATTTGAGCTTAATGCTTTCTAGAGAACCCACTTGTAAATGTGTATACTATAGAATTAGAAATCATTTACTTTGTGATTTCCAATCTATGCTATGCACTAATATTAGTGTTTATTCCCAAAGCATGTTCTAGATTTCATTCAACTTATTATTTATCCTTTCCCTTCTAACACTAACCAAGATGCCAATTTAGATTTGCATAAATTCTATTCATTTCAAACTTTTCTTGCAACTTTTGTGCCCTCAGACACTAACATGATCACAATAGTGACCTTGATCTCCAACACAAAGGTGACACTAGAAAACAAATATTTTAAAGTTAAATAATTATTTTTCATGAATTTTTTGTGTTTTTCAAACTTATTCAAATCAATTTATAACAACAAATTTTATGTTCATTTCAATAGACCTTGGGAATCTTCTTTTTGTTATGAGCTTAGGATTTCTCTATGATTTATGTCAACACATTCTAAAGAACTTATACATTGCTCAATAGCCATTAAATTAGAATTTCTTTCTTCCATAACTTTTATGAACCTTGATTACTACCATGATTATTCACCCATAGCCAATACCTACACATTCTTACCTTTTCCTTATCCTATTGATATTAGTGGTGATCAATATTTGTAAATCCTCCATACACAAGCACACACACATATACCAATATAACTATAATGCTAAGCTTGGACATGAACAAAAACCTAACAAAAAGTGGGCTAATAGTTTTTTATTGTTCTAGTAATTCGAACCACCACATGCAGTAGTATTCCTCACAAGATGTGAGCAAATCCTATTACATACAACCAAGTGAAACACGAATTTCCTAACAATAAGGAAGAACAAATGAATGGAGATCAATAGTGTCATAATGACTCAAATGAAGTAGATGATGATTAAAAACAAAAGAAAAGTTAAAAAGAGAAAGTGTAGATATCTAGCAAACATACTAAGATTACATACTACTTACCCTAGAAAATAGTATTCCACGAGGAACTCATTTCAATGATACTAACCCCATCGAGTCTAATGTGTTTTACTTTAGTAAAAGAGAAACTAGTTAAAATATTCTAAGAGAGCACTTTATAAGTTCAAATTATGAAGTGATTTAATAATGTCACTTGAAATTTTCCTTTTGTAAAGTTACCTAAGTTACAACTTGAGTAGTGTGAGGCCCACCCATTGATTCTGGATATATGCTACTTTGTTTCCTTGTAGACTAAGACATTATGATTTTTCTCATGTTGATTATAGACTGATACTTTATGATATTCATTTATGATGATTTAGATGCTTGACAATATATTTGATGTTTATTGATGATTAAAAATGTATGAGTAGATTTGATAAATTATTGTTTGATAAATTGATGGTATGATGATGAAGTGTTAATTATGATATAAATGTTAATTTCAATATTATGTAGAGTAAAATTATTGAGTTTTAAATGAAATTACAATATTAAAATTATTGTTTACTTTGTAAAAAAATGAATGAATGTTCTTAGCTGAATTCAATAATTATGAATCTCTGAGATTGTGATAATCATGAATTAGTATTTTCGTGTGATTTAAAATGTTTTATGAAAAATTTATGATGTGAATATATATGTTTTATTTCGGTTTCTTTGGCTATGCAATTTCATAGGAAGTATTAATGTGTGAAATCAAGTATGAAGGTATATTATTCCATGGCCAATGGATTAGAGGTCTTCAAGGAACCCAATGTGACAAACTGTGTAATGGCAACTATAATCCATTTGGAGGGACTATAGTCTTAATGTAATGTGCTTTATGTGAAGTGGCTTAAGGCATAAATGTATTTTATTGTGAGGTCTTTAAGTTCTTAATTTTGTATTTTAATTTGTAAATTATATATTTGAGGGTAATTTAGGATTTTGATTCAAAAAAGGGTGTAAAATGGTCTATTTTATTTGAGGGTACTTAATAGAACTCATATCTTGGACTAAACTCAAGATATGACCCCTCTTAAGTGCCTATTTTGAAGGGTGACAAATTTGGAGTTGTTATGGGGTGTGCATGGAATTATTCCAATTACATCCCCATTTTTCTCCAAGTTCTTTAATGCAAGGAAATGTTTGGGAAAGAGTTATTAAGTGAACTCTTTTTTCTTAAGTGTTGTTGAATCTTTTTAGAAAGGAGTGGAAGAGATTCCTTCCCTTTTAGGTATTCCACTTAAGGAAGGCTTAGAGGGGGTCTGTGTATGCATGAGGAGGTGACAGGTATCACCTCCCCATTGTGAGGACTGGAATTAGGATTCTATTTGTCTCTTCCTTTTGCATGTTTGAGGGTTCTTTTGGTTGCAATTTTGAGATTTGCTTGAAGGACTTTTTGTGCAAACATTTTTTGGAAAGTTTGGAGCTCTTCTACAAATTTATTCCTTGGAAAGATTGAGAGGTAGGATTCAAGATCTTTATGTGTGCTTTTGTATGAATTTTGTTAAATGTTGTAATGATTGTAAAAATTTGCTTGAAATATTTCTTGTTCTTGTTGCATTGTTAAATTTGGGATGGGTTGTTATGGGGATTGCTCTCCCAGTTCATGAGAGCTCTCTAAGTGTGGGGTTGAGAGAGGGAGAACCTCCCATGGGAAAAAAAATCCAACCTTTGAGAAAGTGGAGTTTGGGTATGAGTACCCATCTTAATATGAAAGTATGGTGTATGCGATGTGGAGTTTGGGTGCAATGAGAAATAAGTTATGTTAAGAGAAGTGTTGAAATTGGTTATGAACTATATGTTTTCCCCATTGAGTAGAGATGTCACCTGATTTCCCTCTTATGAATCTTGAGTAGATCCAATGTGTGTTAATCCTTGATTTAGGTGTTAATCCTTGATTTAGGTGTTAATAAATGAAAGTTGTGTCTTAATGTTGGTGTATGGTTATGTTTTTAAATGTGACCTTGTTCCTATGAAGACCTCCTAGCTCGGGGGTGGCTAGTTTTCCAGCCAAAGGTTGGGAGGCGAGCACCCTATTGGCCTTGGAAGAAAGTTTGTATCTTGTGTAGGTTGCAAATTTGAGGAAACTTGTAGATTTGGAGTACCTATATTCTCTTGTGAATAACATTAGTAAAGTCATCTCACGTGAACTGCCCTATTAGGCGAATTGTATAAGTTTTATGATAGTAGTTGTAAACATGCAAGTGAAAACTTTGTAACTATGTAAATTGTAAGGGAAATAGTTTCTTTATTACATCAACATGTTTTGTGAATATAATTGTTGTATTACATTCTTTTTCAATGAAGCAACACAATTTTTTCTTTATGCCTTACAAAGGAATAAGACACATAAATGTGTGGTGTCTATATTGACTTTATATTTTGTTGGTGTATTTTGTGTGCAAATAGTGAAATCTGTATAGTGTTTTGCATAGATGAAGTTATTTTTGAAAATACATTTAATTAAATTTGTAAGATTTAATAGTAAATATAGTAAAAGATTATCATCATACAGTATACAACTTTTATGTGTATAAGTTGAATCTATAGGTAAATAAATAGAAAAATAAATTCTGATACACAATAAGGAAAAGTGAAAATTTTGCAAGACAAGAAATTGGTTTTGTATCATAAATTTAAAGTTAAAAAATGGTTATAAAACTTTGAGGATATACATTTTATATGTCTGTAAATCTGTATATTTTTGTTCTCTTATACAATTGTGTTTTTTTTCAAACCAGAGAACACTTCATAGTGAAGCAAACAAATTTAATATCAATAGTTGCTTTTACATGGTTTTTCACTAAGGTAGAAGTATATATACATAAACTAGAAGTTATGTATAAATCAGATGATTTAAATGCCTAGTGTAACTTGAATAGGAAATAAAGAAAAAACAAAACCATTAGGAGGCAGTCTACCCTGGACGCCATTCTTTAATCCAATAAACCTAAAAGAGTAAAACACAGATAAATATAAAAGAAATAGAAATCAATATAAATAAATTATATTCTAACAAGTTTTAAAAAAATAATAAATATAAAATGAATTGTGAAAGGGCATCACAACCCATGAGGTGTCACAAACCCCTCAAGGGCACGACCCTATGGGTGGCTGCGACCACCACAAGGGTGCCCCTTTAAGAGGCACGACTCTTTGGTGGGCGCAACTCCCTCCATAGGCCATCGTGCCTTGATGAGGGGCACAAAACCTTTATATACATAAATACATACATACATACATACATACATACATACATACATACATACATACATACATGCACACATAAATACACACACACACATTAAACTTGTCAAGCATGAGGGCACCCATGAAAATAAACCAAGACAAAAGAAAGTAGACAATTAATGAATAATATTTAGTGTTGGGCGCCTAGTTTAGATTCAAAATGGATCTAAAATTTAGTATTAAATCAAGTTTATAAATATATTTTTCTTAAATAATTTTGCATGGAATATAACATAGCATGCTATTAACATATTATGTTATTAATATAGCATAGTATGAATTTGGGTATATTATTATTAATGTTAGGTTAACAATTAAAAGGATTACTTGCATGAGGTAATATTTGTTATAAAACTAGCAAATATATCACCTATATATAAAACATGTCGAGATGTATCTCAATTGAATATTTTCAACTTTAATTTTTATTAAAGCTGAATGATGAAAAAATTAAATGCCTCAAGATACATCTCGACGCATTTTATATATAGGTTATATGTTTGCTAGTAGCAGTCACGATGTGCGTAGCACATTAAATTTTTTTAATATATTTAGGGTTATGATTAGAGTTAGCATTTAGGATTAGGGTTTATACCATGGTTAGGGTTAGCATTAGGATTAGGGTTTGGTTTAGATTTATTGTTATGATTAGGGTTAGGGTTTAGTGTTAAGGTTGGGTTTATGGTCATAGTTAGTGTGAGAATTATGTTAGATAGCATTGACATAAGTGGTAGTATAACTACTAGTTATATTAATCTTAACGATAATATTAACATAAATATAAATACTAAATAGATAAAATTAATAATGTGAATGTGATATTAATAAAAGTGGTATTACAATATTGCATTTAAAATTAGTTTGGAAAATAAGATAAAAATAATTATAATGGTAATATTAATATTAATACTATTTATAAAAATAGTAATTATAATAATAAAATTATTGTCCAGTGAAATATTAATATTTTATTAATTAGTATATTAATAATGTTAATATGTGATTAGATATTAATATTGTGACTTAAATAAATAATAGCCATTATACTATTGTTAGTTGAGATTTAAATAGTGTTATTACTACTTGATTTACAATAATAATATTATTGATGTTTAAACAAGACTCAATGATATTATTTTTAGTTGGTCAATTTAAAGTAATATTATAATGTGAATCCAAAATTAAGTCAATGATAATAAATATATAATTAAATTTAATAATTATAGTTCCTATTGTATGTGTAGAACTTAGTATATCATTGACCTAGATTTTAGTGCCAACCCCATGTTTATCAAAGGGTATGCATGATAGACTTCACACACCCAACTGTATTATTCCCACACCTCGCTCTCAGAAATGCTAGTTATGATTTTGCTCGTTCAACATCATTCGATGCATATAGTTTAGTTGCTTTGTGTGTGCATGGTTGGTAGTGAACTCGATGTTTATATGTTATTATTTTTAAAAAAATGTAGGTTGTATTTTTTCCTTATGTGTAGATTTAGGGCATGGCAATTAGCTTATGTCTCCTAGCCACATTTCCCATCAAGATATAAAATTAGAATTAGTTTTAGTCCAAAAGTCTTTTAATTTCAGAAATTAGGTTTTGAACAAAAGACACTAACCTTTGAATCTATGGCAACTCAAAAAGTGACATTAATCCTTATGACACTCATACAAAAAGGACAAAATCTAATGAAAGAAGCCTCATTTTGTCAAGTGTAAAGATAAAAGAGAAAAATAAGTAAAGAGGAAAATCCATGTCTCTATGGATAAGTTTATTTTTATTTCAAATTCATTTTTTTCACTTGAAAGTTTAATTTTTCATTATTTAGCTTTATATCATACCTATATAGATGTTAACTTCAATTTTCATTATTATGCTTGTGGTTGTAAGACTAAATAATGCACAAAATGATTTTCAAGCTTGTTTTATTTGTGTATGCAAGTTTCTTGGAGAAAAAAAAACATATATCTTTTCTAAGAGAAGAAAAGATCTCAAATGTATACACAAACATAGAAAAGTAGGAATAAAAGATCTAAGCCATGGACTAGCACACCACACTAGCCATGGTAGTCAAGTGCCTTGCATAAACCATGACCATGTCGGGCACCTATCAACTATTTGGTGTAGCTAGCATGCTACAACCCAATATGGATCATTGCACATAGGCTTCAACCTATGTAGGCTAACCCACATAGGGCCAAATCCCCTTTTTTTTATTTATTTTATTTTCATTTTTCAATATTTACTTTAAAATAATTATTATATATCTTTAAGTGTGTTTATTAACTTAATACATAATAGATTTATCTCAACTCTTTAGGCATAGGTGCTCTTTACTAGAATGTTAAGTTTTGCTGAAGTGGTCAAGATGATCTCATTTGGGAGGTGTGCATTGACATAGTAATGACTTGCAAACTCAGACTTTTCCATCCTATTCTTCAATTCCATTATATGTCTGTTGTTGGATGGGCCAAAGTGAAGACAATTTCCTCAAATGGACATAATGCTCATTCTTTATTGTTTCTTTGTCTTATATTTAATGATATTAAAATAAACAGACTGTGTGGGAGGATCTTTCTCTATTCTAGTATTTGCAGGCAACACTTTCAATTGAGCATGAATTAAAAGATCAAAACTGTTTTATAAAATATACAACAAGCATATGTGGTGTTTCTGTTTCATCTGGGAACATGCAGGAGCAAGGCTCTTCCCAGGAACATATATGTCACTCAAATATGGAAACATGTGGTTTTAACTAGACTGTTGTAAAATTTATATGCTTTCTTTTCTGTCAAAGAATAGTTCCATGAATTGAAATAGGAAGAATCATCCTTGTGGACATTAGAAAGAAAGAAAAACTATAATGATTTCCCAAATGGCAAAAAATATATCGTGGGAATTAAAGGCCATGGATGAAAAGGACAAATTTCAGGTAAATGAAGGATATGTATATCACTAGTTGTTCATCCTTTTGGTGAATGGAATGGCAGAATGCTTCCTAAGTAGAAAGTAATCACTTTTCAAACAAAGGATCAATCCATGAAATGATGTAAATGCTTGCTAAGTAGAAATTAATCACTTTTCAATCCTTAATACAAGGAACAAAACAAAACAACTATTTTATAATTAAAAAATGATGGATATCAGTTAGTGATGTATATCAAGCAATAACACAAGGGAACATTGTGAAAGAACATGTGATTGTGAGGCAATGGCTTACCAAGGCTCCGATCAGTAGTTGGTCTGAGAGGATGATCAGCCACACTGGGACTGAGACAAGGCCCAGACTCCTACGGGAGGCAGCAGTGAGGAATTTTCCGCAATGGGCGAAAGCCTGACGGAGCAATGCCGCGTGAAGGAAGAAGGCTCACGGGTCGTAAACTTCTTTTCTCGGAGAAGAATAAATGACGGTATCTGAGGAATAAGCATCGGCTAACTCTGTGCCAGCAGCCGCGGTAAAACAGAGGATGCAAGCGTTATCCGGAATTATTGGGCGTAAAGTGTCTGTAGGTGGCTTTTTAAGTCCGTCGTCAAATCCCAGGGCTCAACCCTGGACAGGCGGTGGAAACTACCAAGCTAGAGTACGGTAGAGGCAGAGGGAATTTCCGGTGGAGCGGTGAAATGCGTTGAGATGGGGAAGAACACCAACAGGCGAAAGCACTCTGCTGGGCCGTCACTGACACTCAGAGACGAAAGCTAGGGGAGCGAATGGGATTAGAGACCCCAGTAGTCCTAGCCGTAAACGATGGATACTAAGTGCTGTGCGTATCGACCCGTATAGTGCTGCAGCTAACGCGTTAAGTATCCCGCCTGGGAAGTACGTTCGCAAGAATGAAACTCAAAGGAATTGACGGGGGCCCGCACAAGCGGTGGAGCATGTGGTTTAATTCGATGCAAAGCGAAGAACCTTACCAGGGATTGACATGCCGTGAATCCTTTTGAAAAAGAGGAGTACCTTCGGGAACGCGGACACAGGTGGTGCACGGCTGTCGTCAGTTCGTGCCGCAAGGTGTTGGGTTAAGTCCCGCAACGAGCGCAACCCTCGTGTTTAGTTGCCATAGAGTTTGGAACCCTGAACAGACTATCGGTGTTGAGCCGGAGGAAGGTGAGGATGATGTCAAGTCATCATGCCCCTTACTAAAGAGTCGGACAAGTTACTAAAGACCTCACTTTAGATTATAGAACTTATGAACCAGCAAGAAATGGATTATTTTGTGAAAGAATATTTGGGCCTAAGAAAAGGGGAGTTTGTGCTTGTGTAAAACCTCGAATAATGGAAAATGAGAAGGAAAAGAATTTTTGTACTCGATGTGGAATTGAACTTGTTGTTGATCCTCGAATTCGAAGATATCGAATGGGATACATTAAACTGGCATGTCCAGTTGTTCATATTTGGTATTTCAAACGGCGCCCCAGTTATATCGCGGATCTATTAGATACAACTCGTAAAGAATTAGAAAAACCAGTATACTGCGATGTGTGACTTGATCACAAGCTCCGATTATACAGATCCGTAGGAACTGTCATCCTATTCAATCTAATTGGGATGCCCTTAGCTCTGACACGCCCCTCGGGAAGAGTAGCATGAAGCTCAGAATTAGAAGCATCTTAAAAAGATGTTGATAAAGAGAAATGAATCTAGGGTTAATATCTTGTATATTAAATTGCTAATTGGACTTCGTAAAAATACCTCTTTTATTCTAAGAAAAAATGGAATGAAAAATCTGGTTCATTCTTATTATCCTTGATTTATTCAAGACCAAAAAGAACATATGGTTATAGGAGTCTATTCATCGCACATATGCTTCAAATGGTATTGTAACCACCGAAGTAAAACAGAAACCTACAGGATCAATTATTAACGAGATACAGACAAGTAAATCCCTTATGAACTTCAAATGAATTGAAGGTCTTTCACAAAGAAATGTATCGTTCAAAAGGGAGGAGACTGCTCACTAATTCCATATTTATGTCATAATGCGAATCATAAACCAATAATCGAATTCACTTGGAACTTGAGCAAAGAGTAACTATTTAGTTTTATAGAGAGCAAAAAACATCTTTTTGCACAATGATACATAATCACTTCCCATTTCGGTATAGTTACTTGAGCCGGATGAGAGGAAACTTTCATGTCCGATTCTGAGGGGGGGGAAAAAAAAGATTAGAAAACCCTATCCAAATGTTTGTATTACTAGGCCCGCAGTTAACAAGCCGACTTTATTGCGATTTGAGGGTTCACTTAAATATGACGAAGAATCCTGGCCAACAGATATTGCTTATTTTCTCTCTTGGGATTTTGCGCTATTTCAAGAGCGAGAAATAGCCACTGGAGGAAAAGCTATCAGAGACCAATTAGCTGATCTAGATCTTGTAAAGAATGTTGAGTGCTCACTTCTCACTATAGTAACTATGTCTAATAGGACACATTCTTTCCATGTAATTTTGTATGACAAGTTCCACTCTTTAGAAAGATAAAATAAACCATATCCTTTTATAAGAACCTAAAATAATTTTTATTATAAGAAGACCAAAACCTTATAGATTCTTGTAATCTTCTATGTCTAGAACTACATAAAATGGGACTAACTTGTGAGACCTTGCTTTTTCATTCACTTCATGTGTCCTTGATGATATCATGTTTCTTGTTCGATGTGTCAAATGCTTCTGTGATTGGAAATTATATGAGATTTATCATGTTTTATGTTTCAAATTTACTCTATGTTCCTTGATGTTATCATGACTACCACTTGATAATTTTGATGTGTTTATTGACATTATTTACAAGATATTTATGGATGAACGTCATTTCCTATGTATAGATTTTATTCTTATACTCTTATGGCTATTTTGATTATCATGGATATTGCTAGATAATGGATTTGTATTATTAATTAGATGGAGTTATTATTTGATTACTTCAAATGGTTATGAGAGTACATATTTTAAAGATGAGAATTAGATATAATGATGTTAACTTGTGGTAGTTATTGAACTTAAATCATTTCTATATGATTTCCTAGTTAATTATTATTTTTCAAATGCTATTTGAATTTATGATAGTTGTGTTACCTGATTTTCACCTATGGGCTCAATCAGGCGGGGCAACAATCTATGTCTTCAAGTGTTCATGAAGGCCAAATGGAGGAACATTTGTATAAAGGTTACATATTTTCTAACTTGTTTGCTTCTTGTGCAGTTGCAAGGGAAAATTATGTTTTAAATTCAACACGTGGATTGAATGTGACTCCCATAAGGGTTGAGTCCAGCATGCAGGTGTTCGGTTTTTATTGGGAGGGTCATCTTATGTTTTTGCCTTGATTTCCCCCATTTTGTTTTATTTTCCTTGGGCCCTCTTCTTTTTGTTCTGTCGGAGGTGGAGTCGGAACCAAAACCGAACATTGGAACTTTTCCAAAGTTCCAGTTTCCGTTTTTGTTTTGGTTCCGTGCTTTTGTGCATTTGTTTTCTTTTGACCTTTTGTTTGACCATGGGGTGGTTTTTCCCTTTGTTTCTTTTTCTTGCCTTTTTCCCATTTTCGCTTTGTGTGTTGTTGGAGGTGGATTAAGAACTATAACCAAGCCTGAACTTGGAAAAGTTTCAGGGTCTCATTTATGCTCTGCTTCTGCCCCCCGCTGGTTTTCACCTGAGATTGGTTTTCGTTCCGATCCCGTTTGCATTTTATTGTCCTTTAGTCTTTGTTTTTGTGTGTTCCTTGGGTTTTCTTTTCCTTCCTTGGGCATTTTCTTTGTTTTGGTGAACCGGGGATGCGAACCGAAACCGAACATCGAAACTTTTCTAAAGTTCCAGTTCCTGTTTCCGTTCTGGGTCCGGTCCCAGTTCCGCCTGTTCTTATTTTCTTTGCTTTTTTCGTTGCTGGTGATCGAGGGATGTTTCTTTCTCTTTGATCTTCTTTGTTTTTTTCTTTCTTCCCTTTTGCTTTGTGTGTTGTCGGAGGCAGATCCAGAACTGTAATCGAACTTGAACTTGGAAAAGTTTCATGGTCTCATTTTTGTTCCGATCCCACTTTGCTTTCTTTTGTTTGGGGGTTCTTTACTTTGGTAGAGGCAGAATCAAAACGTGGGATAAAATTGGAAATGTTGGTTAGTTTCGGTTTTAGTTTCCATTCCGATTTCGGCTCTGGTCCCGTTTCTTGTTTTGATCAAATCAATGGTTGTCAGTCAAGGGCAGGTGATCACAGTTATTCCTTGGTAGCTCGCTGAATCAAGATGTAGGGTCTTTAACTGCCACGAGGAGCATGAGATGCGTATTGAATACCAGGTTACTAAGGCGGTCAAGGGAGACACGTGCTTTAAATTGATGATGATGTTATAATCGCGTGAAAAAGGTGCTCGATGCTTAATCATTAGGGATGGCGATTGACCAAGTAAACTGAATGGATGAAGGTCAAAACATCAGCGAGACCAAGGCTATCAATGAGACATCATGCTGAATTCCAGAACAGTTAGCGATAGAGCCTATCACTAGGAGGTCTCCCCGATGTCGGCGATAGGTCTATCTTGCCAACAAATCCCGTCGGCAAGATAGGATCAGGTCTCGGTGACCTGAACACTACGGGGTAGTCCAATGAGTAGAATTCCTAGGTGCAAGATCGCTTGAGCTCAATATGTCAGTCACGAGACTTAATGGCGGATGGGACGTCTGTTGGCCGAGTGGATCGACATAAATGTTAAGGCTCCATGGTCTGACAGAGCATTCAAGGCAACTCTAGGAGCGGTGTCGAGGTCACCATTGTCAGCCATGAGACTTAATGCAAAGAATATTATGTGAGAGGTCTCGCCGATCTTGCCGATAGTGAATATTGGACCCACATTCAAACTGCACGGTTCGCCTTTAGCTTCCTCTGATTGGTTGAACACATAACACGTAGGATCTTCAAATGGTCAAAAGTCGCTCAGAATCGCATGTCAGTGAGACACTCGCCATGTCTCTCTGATGCAACAATGCTCCACTGACGCTATCGACATAACTTACAACCATCGGCAAGAGGTCATAACGAGTGGCAAGAGTCATACCGACATCCAGTACCATCACTCCGACTAGATTATCGAAAAGAGTCTCCTCGAACTCAGCACAAAACATCTGTTGGCAAGACCAATAAGTCAGAACAAGGTCTTACCGAGCCTCCATGTCACACCGAAGTGGCCTTCTGTCGACGATAATTCATCAGTTGGTAAGAGTCTCTGAAGGTCACACCTCTCCTTGACGCTACTTGTCACCAGGAGTTAGAATCAACATAGGCGACCATGCCTTCTAAGCACACAACTGACTCTGGAAATAGTCTCGGGGTCAGGGACAAGGGTTACAAATTAATGGTGGTAGTTGAACAATCCTCCTACGTTAAATACCAGAGGGCGGTCCAATGGGCAGGCGACATGCGTCCCCTTCTGGTCCGATGCTTTTTGCTCCTTCTTTTTCTATAAAGAAGGATTTCAAGGCCAGAAGCAAAGGAGGGGGATGGAGTGCTTGGTTAAGAGATTGTTGGGAGAGCATTATTGAGACTTTGTAACTCATTTTTATGAATACTACATATTTGTAATACAAAGACTCCTTATTTTTCTCAATAGAAAGTCATTTCCTTCACCTATTTTCTTTGTTGTTTTAGTATTGGTTGTGAATTGCATGATAAAATTCAGTGTAATCTTTTATTTTATTAGATTCCTTCAATACTGGATGCAAAGAATATTATGTCATAGTGCAGGTTTATGTTAGTGATCTCTTTGTATTGCATTTATATCTGTGAAAACATCATTTTTTACCTTGTGTTTAAGCATTAGAATAGTCAGAACCTTACATAGAATCATTTTTGCAGACATAAATCTCTGTGTTGCGAGATTGTTTAGCTTTATTGAGATTTTTGTGAGTTTCAACAACCTTGTCAAAATTTCATCTTTGGTGTACCACCTGTTAGTGATAGGTTTTAGATTTCAAGCATATCCTTCTTACTCTTTTCCTTATCATCTTTTTTAGTATTTTCAAGTTATCTTAAGGGGAACCAACCCATAATCTGGAGGTCCACTTCATTCCCAGGTCACCCACAACCTCGAAGTGTTCCCATGTGTCAATAGGTTGCTACAATTCATAGCTTAGCAAGGGTGCAAACCTTATTTGACAACAAGTTGCTTTGGCTATAATTATTCATGTGATGTACTAACACCTTTTGTTGAGTGCAGACATGAATTTCGCCAATGGTGGTTTGGGTCACATAGCTACTTCCATTTTTTATCCCTGTGTAATACCGACCTTATCTTGTATGGAGAAATAAGGTCATGAAATATGATGTGAAATATTGTTCAATGTGTTTATGTGCAAATTTATTTATTTAGTTTTGTTGGGTTATCTCTTAGTATATTTTTTTAATCATTTATATAGTTCTTTATTGTGATTTAAATTATGTTTTAATAGTCCTAAAATGTCCCTAGGTGATAGACTTATGAGTTAGGGGTTCTTTTCACTTGGGAAATACCTTTATTAGTGTTTAAAACCCTCCTTTCTCATTTCTTAAAAGTGGCAAAAATTTGAGATGGTTGGGTAGATTAGGTGGTTAGGAGAGGTAATTTATTTTCCCATTTCTATTTATTCTTTCTACTTTAGTGGACAATGGGATTTTCACTCTTGAATTGTTCTTGATTTTCTTGTAGGGTTTTCATTTGGTAGAAGCAGATTCTAGGTGGAGGAAAGAAGAGAAGAGGAATAAAGAAAGGAAAAATGGAAAATAGGGCTTGGAAGGTCTTCTTCAATTTGGATTGCAAATCTCATGGAAATGTCTAACTCCTTTTCTAAATCCTTATTTAATGTGTAAAGGAATGCTAGGAATGTTTTTCTATGTTTGTCGAATTTTAAGTGAAACAAATGGTGAAACCTTTGTGGCATTTTATTGTAAGTTGTGCGTGGGTTTATTTTTGGGTATGAGTACTTACCTACCTTGTCAAAGTTTGTACATAAAGAACCACTTATGTGTATAAGGTAGAGGAGGAAAAGTATGTGAATGAAATTGTGTAATTTGTAAAGTTAGGGTATGTGAATGTAATGTGGTGTATAATTGTTGGGAGATCTATACAAAAAGTATTTTGAGTTCTTTAAAATAAGCATGTGACCCTAGCTCAGGGTTGGGTTATGGAAACAATCCAATCTTCTTGAGACAGTCAACTTGTACACAACCCTCATCTAAACTGTAGAATTTTAAATCATGGCAACATGTGTTATGCAAGCGTATCCAACCAATGCCTTCTCCTATATGGTGAATGGAAAATATAAGCATAAAACTATCATAAAAAGGGAAACTTTCATACCATAGTCATTCTTTATTAGAAATATTTTGGATTCACAAATCTTTCTCGACATATCTAAATTGTTATGCAGTCACTCTCCACTAAATAATCTTACATTTACTAAAGATACGAGGTTGCATGACCGATTTGTTGATGTGTCTACGGATTCTCCTTATTACAAGAAAAAAAGATTGGGGGAGATGGATCCTTGGTCTAAGGTTAACCAAAAATCTTTAGACCAATTCTTTAAACCACCTTGATTTTGATGGATTTTTCGTAAGGTTACATGCAGTTTCATTTTTTGTTGTCTTGTAGTTCCTCTTGGTTGTTCCTTGTTGTTTTTTTGTGCATCATGCTCTATCTTTCTCTTTGTACAAGGTTTTGGGCCTTTTCAAAACCTCACCTACTGAATAAAAACAATTATGTTTAGGATATGCTATGTTTCTTTTTAATTTAATCTAATTTATAGAAGTAATGTAAGATCTTCTAGAAAGGATTACAATTGCCCAAATATTGAGTTAAACTTGTTATTTCAACAATTAATCTTACTATAAGACTTTATTAATTAATTAATCATAGAAGAATAGGGCTCAAATAGGAAAATACACTTGATGTTTCTTATAATTGTTCACACAACACAATTGTGTTAAATATGCTCTTATAATTGTTCTTAGATGTTATTATGAGCTATTTTCACCCATAATACATTGGAGTCTTGACTACTTACATCCTCGTATCTTTTTTCGTGATGCTTCTAGAATCTAGATCAATAATATCAAAACTCACAATCCAATCTTCATTTTTAGGGTTGGGTTGAACTTCAAATAACTATGTGTATAAGGTAGGGGTTAAGGTGTATGGCTCTATTGTAAAACACCTAAATTATAACTCCAAAGAAAGTCTTATGTTGATTATAGATTGTTTCGAAAGATTCAAGAAAGTATGAAATGAAATGTGTAATAGAATTTCATTAGTTTCCTAAGAAGTACTTTGTTGCTAGTTGTAAAGGAAAAGAAACAAAAGAAATAAATATTTGTTTATAATTAATTAATTTTTAAGTCATACATATAAAGAAAACAAATAAATTAATCATCTCTACTACACAAAGTTAGTTGGCATTGTTATGGAGGGAAAATTATTATAGATTTGAGAATTAGACTCACCAAAACTAATTAATGGAAAATTTGTTTGTTGAGAAAGCATTCTTCACATTAGCGTTATTTACTCTAAACAGATTCATGAAAATTAGAGGAAAGATATAGTAAACAATAAATTTATTGGATTTGTATTATGTTCGATAATTGAAAAAAGAACAATTACTTTCACATTGAATTATACACCCTAAATTTGCCTTGAATTATTTTTTATAATTTTCTTATAGAATAATTTTATATAAATAAAAAAATCAAACACTATTTTATTTAAAATAAATCAATATGACTAAATAACAACTATACGTATATATTGTATTAAATATATATAAATCGTGTGTGTAATATAAATAAATGTTTCATTAAATTGTTTGGAAAATATTAAATATGTTATTTTTATATTATTGTTTTAAAAGATAAAAATAAATTAAAAAAAAAGCATAAGGGTTGTCCCCCCACCTTTAAGCTCTTTTATTTACATCAATAAATTGGAATACAAAATTCAATCTATCACATCAATAACTTGGCTCTGGTCGGTAGAATTAATTCTACTTGAATAAAAAAGAATTCCAACACCTCCAAATATATATATGTATAATGTTTGTTTATATATAAAATTACACAATTTCAATTTGCATCAAAATAATTAGAAAACTTTTGTGAACTTCCAAACCGCAACTTATTGTATAACCTTTGTTCTAAACCAACAATTGATAGAATAAACCTATAACAAATTTGAAGATCATGAATCAAACATCAACCTTGCACATTTCAATTATATATATATACACACACACACACACACAATTTCAATCCACATCAAAATAACTGGAAAACTTATGTGAACTTCCAAACCACAACTTATTGTATAACCTTTGTTCTAAACCGACAATTGATAGAATAAACCTGCAACAAATTTGAAGATTATGAATCAAACATCAACCTTGCACATTTTAATCAACAAAAATAAAAGAGAATATAAATCAATTTGAGAAAGCAAACATGAATTTGATTTACAAAATCAAATGAAAAGAAAAGGAATGAAATTGGAGGCATAATTTAAAGGGCTTATTTAGTTGAGGGTAGTTTTTAGTTGGGAATTTAATTCTTCTTAGATCATTAATAAATTAAAACTACCTTTATTTTATTTACTTCAATTAGAAGTCTAATTTTTTTTCAAATTAAACTTGGGAATTTGGGAAATTAAATCATAATTATACCCAAAAAAGTGTGAAATGAAAAGTCAATTTATTATTAAACATTAGACTTAACATATAATTATTTAGGCACATTATGAAAAGTGTAACAAATTTTGAGGGTTCAAATTTGTTTTATTTTGAGATTGTGTTTCTATAGAGATCAATTAATTTATTAGCAATTAAATTCAACACCAATCTTGCATATTACAAAATGATGATGGTTTGGATTGTGTTAGTTGTGATGCTCCTGGGGTTGCTACTTCTTCTCTAGACTGAGGGGTTGGCTGAGTCTCAGGTAGCTTCTGGCCCGTCTCCTCTTATCGTTGTCCCTACTCAACATCTACAAGTTTGGAGGATCTCTATGCAAATATCAAAATAGATATTATTGATTCTCTGCTTGCTGAGTCGTTGGATTGGCCTATTGAGTTTGCTCGTTGGGAGATTATGTGGCAATCATCCCAATATTGATTTGGTTAGAAGATGGTTTCTTAGGGTTTGGAAACTAAGAGGCTAGGTTGAGGTGATTACTATGTGGAACAATTGCTTTCCTTTTTTCTTGTATGATACGAAGTATTGCACTATGATTCTTCGCGAAAGCCCCTAGTTTTTGGGATTGAATGGCCTTTGTCTCATAGAGTGGTCTCCTAGTTTCAACTTGGGGAATAACTTCAAGTTCCATGTTTGGGTTTGCTTTCCAAGGCCACACCATTAGAATATTTTCATTATGTAATTTTACATATACAAAAATAGTCATTCCCCATAAAAATTATAGCTTATATATCTTTTTTTATTTCATATGACACTAAAATAATCTTGAATTTCACTTCTAAATTAGCTTAAAAGACAAAATTGTCATTATTTTTGCAAGTCGTGTTCAAATAAAATTATGATGGTTTTACTTCATATAGGTTGACTTTAGATAGGAAACAACCAAAAATTAACTCATAATATTTCTTAAGACAACCAACTTGTACACAACCCTCATCTGAGCTGTATATTTTTAAATCATGGCAATATGTGCTATGCAAGCATAGCTAACCAATGCCTTCTCCTATATGGTGAATGAAAAATATAAGCATAAAACTATCATAAAAAGGGAAACTTTCATACCATTGTCATTCTTTATTAGAAATATTTTGGATTCATAGATCTTTCTTGACATATCTGAATAGTTATGCAGTCACTCTCCACTAAATAATCTTACATTTGCTAAAGTTACGAGGTTGCATGACCGATTTGTTGATGTGTCTATGGATTCTCCTTATTACAAGAAAAAGAGATTGGGGGAGATGGATCCTTGGTCTAAGGTTAACCAAAATTTTTTAGTTCAATTCTTTAAACCACCTTGATTTTGATGGATTTTCCGTAAGGTTACATGCGATTTCATTTTTTGTTGTCTTTTAGTTCCTCTTGGTTGTTCCTTGTTTTGTTGTGCATCATGCTCTATCTTTCTCTTTGCACAAGGTTTTGGGCCCTTTCAAAACCTCACCTACCTAATAAAAACAATTATGTTTAGGATATGCTATGTTTCTTTTTTATTTAATCTAATTTATAGAAGTAATGTAAAATCTTCTAGAAAGGATTACAATTGCCCAAATATTGAGTTAAACTTGCTATTTCAACAGTTAATCTAACTATAGGACTTTATTAATTAATTAATCAAAGAAGAATAGGGCTCAAATAGGAAAATACACTTGATGTTTCTTATAATTGTTCACTCAACACAATCGCATTAAATATGCTCTTATAATTGTTCTTAGATGTTAGTATGAGCTATTTTCACCCATAATACATTGGATTCTTGACTACTTACATCCTCGTATCTTTTTTCGTGATGCTTCTAGAATCTAGATCAATAATATCAAAACTCACAATCCAATCTTTATTTTGAGGGGTATGGAAACAAATTTCCCTTTAAAAATATTTCTTGGTAGCAAACACCATCATTTAAGTTCCAATGACCAACCTTGGTCAATAAATGGAAGATACACTTCAAAGAGAACAAGACAACTAAGCAAGACATTTCCAAAGTGAAAATTCAAAGAGGATTTGATCATTTCATCCAACATCTTCAACATATGTCTTCAAATTTCTCAGAACAATTGTCCACATCCAAACAACATATTTTGGTATCCTTTATTTTAGAGACATCCTAGATGCAAGAGTTACAGATGATTGGAGATAAATAAAATCTTCCTTTTCAAGTTTTCTATTAATAATACCTTGATAGAGAACAAGAAGATTGTATTTGATATGTTTAAAGTAGCATTGCCAATCAAAACTAGCCTAAACTAGTGCCACAATCATGAACAAATTGATTGATGCACTAGTATAAACAACAAAAAATTAACAAAACTCAAGATGTTTTGAAGCAACCATGCTATCCTATATGATATTCTCAATTCTATATTCAATTCATGTCCCATTGATGATACAAAACATTTACTATTTTCATGATATAATTTTACATATATAAAAATAATTGTTTCCCATAAAAATTACACCTTATATATTTGTTTTTATTTCATACAACAATAAAATGATTTTGAATTTCACTTCTAAATTAGCTTAAAAACAAAAATTTGCAATTATTTTTGTGGGCATGTGTTCAAATAAAATTATGATGGTTTTACTTCATATAGGAAATAACCAAAATTAACTTGTAATATTTCTTGAGACAACCCACTTGTATACGACCCTCGTCTACATTGTATAATATGTACTTTGCAGGCGTAGTTAACCAGTGCCTTCTCCTAAAGGTGAATGAAAAGTATAAGCATAAATATTATCATAAAAAGGAAACTTTCAAACTATAGTCATTCGTTATTAAAAATATTTTGGATTCACAAATCTTTCTCGGCATATCTGAATAGTTGTGCGGTCCCTCTCCATGAAATATCAATTTAACTGAAAAATATTTCAATTACAATTAAATCTTTTTTCGACCTTATAATCATTGACTAATCAGAAAACTTTACTTTCGAGTGAATGTCTTATGAAACATTATAAACTCTTGTTTGATACACATGACAAAAATCCCATGAAATTTAGCTTACAGAAATAATGTTGTTTCTTAGCACATTCAACATCTCATATTATGGAAATTAATTCAAATAAAATGTACCCTCAAGTTAACAAAAAAAATCAATCTTGATTGGTGAAAACTTTTTCAAGCAATATGTAGCAATCAACAAAGAGGAATATTAAGTAAACAAAATCAATATAAACATCATAAAACATCTGTTGGGCAATTCGCAGAAGTTATGATGGAAGGAATATTATAAAATTTAGTTACTTCGAAAACCAACATCGGCATAAATGTAGGTTTATGATTTTAAAAAAGTACACATCAGCATTAACTTCATTTATTTGTTCCAAAATAGGTAAATATAAAATATTAAAAATCAAATAGTATAACACTTTTGTTTTCTAAATGTCAACTAATGTAACTGTTTTTTTCTTGCATGTGTAAGGACGCCATACTTTGGTAACACCAATACTTTGACCGGGTGTTCTTCCCCTTCACCATTCTCTTTTAGAGCCATTACCCATCTTTTAGGCTTCGTGAACCTTTCTCTATATCCCAGAAAAATTCCATGGTACAATAGGGATTATATTCGACAGTTAATTGACCTATTTTAAACAATATAAAATGCATACTTTATAAAAATTAACAACCATACAAACCAAAGGTGAAATAATAAATACCCAGTAAACCCATAAGGTACAGGAAACACACCATGGATCATTCAAGAAAGGGAAAGTAAGCTAATAGTTGCAGCATAGTAACACGATGCTAAAAGTTAAATTCCACAATTGTACATCGATCACTAATTGAGCAGATATTTCTAGTTATCAAATAAATTTGTTTTAGGTGAAGAGATACATTCGTTTTGTATGTAGATGTTCTAGAAATCTAAATAATAGTCTAATTTCTTCTACGAGGTTAAAAATTGGATCAGTGTGTAGCAGGATAACAGTAAGCAGAATAATGTAGTACAAAATGTAATTAGTAACTACAAGCAAGATAACAATACAGCTAGAAGGAAACCATGACAGATAATAACAACAGATAAAAGAGCTCATGCATAAAGATTGCATAAAATCCAGCCTTGCTGACAGATGAACCCAATTGAATACTTGCTTTCTACAATAGTTTAGGATAATCTCGTTATTTTCTAGAACAATTAAGTTTTTTAAATGCAAGCCTTAGGTCTCTTCATGTTGTACTTTCACACGACTAGTTTGAACTTAAAACAAATAAGGTACAAATATTGTGTTTTAACCAAACAGAACTGGGATCCCTTCAAATAGATAATTTCCCTCTCCTGTTATACCAAATTAATTATAAAAAAATGAAGGTCAATAAGACATTTCATGTTATATCAAATTAATATTATTGCCTATACTTTGGCTTTTACATCTTCTGATGACTCAACGAC
>VDFB02382616.1:0-24650 GCA_007258455.2 Sequoia sempervirens
AAATCTTCTCTGTATTGCTCCTCATCCTCCATGGTTTCTCCTTAAGTTTTCCTCGCCCTACTTAACTTCCCTTTGATGTCCTAATGTCTTTGTTGCAAAAATCTATCCATCTCCTTGCTATTTCAGATCTGAGTTCATAGTCTCTCCCTTAACATTCCCCATTTGCATATCCTCGTGACTTTCCCATCCCCCAATCTAACTTCTATATTACTTGCACATGCCACTCTAGCTTAGATCCTAGAATCCAACTTAGGATTTTCTTTCATAAGCATCAAAATCTACATACACCACCCCAAAAACACCACATAGGGACAAACACTACTATCTATAAAGATAAGGCTTAAAAAAAATCAAGCGAGAAGATCCTACAAATTGCTAATCATTCGGAATTGAGGACAAAGGGATCTAAAGAAGACATGAGTGCCACCCAAAATCAAAGTTACCAAAATTTGCTAAAAATCACAGGGGAAGCACCCAAAATCAAAGTTATCAAAATTTGCTAAAAATCACAAGGGATGACCTGCAGCCTTCCTGGCATCAATTTTCAGTCCAAACATGTTTCTTGCCCTTTTTTTCGTAATATCTTTGTGTACCATAGATCATTGCAATTTCCATTCCAAGCTTTTGTGTTTTATGATATTATATCAAATCTGAATATTTCTATTGTCTGAATATCATCAGAAATTTAATTTGTTTAGCATAATAAGCACAATTATTCTTAATCACCCATTAGTGCACCAATTTGATTTCCAATTTTCCACCCAATAACATATCTAAACATAATCATGCTATATCTAACAATGTCAAAACATCATTTTTGTTTACTATCAACATGCAGAGATGAGAAATGCACATGTTTTGCACAATTTTGTGTAACATTTTTGTAAGCACATTTTCCTCATGTTTTGCACGTGTTTTGGTGATGAAATGTTTTGAACTGACTCTGACCATTGCAGAGCTCAAATCATCCTAAAATCACATCTTCCACTAGAATAAGGCCACCTCTACTCTGCAAACGTCCTGTTCTATTAAGGTCCCTTGAGTTCTTGTCACCCAAGACACTAGTGCGACACGTAAACACTGGTGTGTGCTAGTTTCCCAAATCAATATATGAAAGATAAATACAACTTGTCTATTATTCAGAAACTGATCCCAACAGAACTCTTCATACCATAAACCAAAGTAACCTTCCACTGGATATTGGGAATCTCTTCCATAAGTTATCTCCTCCTTCCAAGAGTAGAGGATTGTAGAGCTTCCTTTATAGTTGCTTTTGGTTCCCAAAAAATTTACTACAGGTTCTAATCTCTCTAGAAGATGAGCACATTTATAATTTTACACGTTCCTCTTGTGACAAAGGATGGTAGGGTAGTACGCAATGAACTGAGAAGCTTATCATCTTCTGGGGCCTGAATGACTAGCTGGTCCCAACCGTTCATCTCTCATATGACTGATCCTTGGGAATTTCTCAACTTAGGTTCATAGCTTCTGCAAAAAGTCCATGGCAATTTAGCAACTAATTATTAGATTGAACACTTTATTAACAGAGTATCCTGCATTCAATATTATTTTGCAGTGCTTCTCCGTGTTTTTGGGATGGGGGGATGCAAGGACAAGTTCTAGGGATAGCAAAACAATTCCAAAATTTTGGAGATCGCAAGGGTACAGCTATATATATAATTTGTACAAATTGTACAGAATTAAATAACAAATAAAAATTTGAGAATGTGCAGCAATAATTGTTTAATGATAACTGCAAGTACAACAATTAAACAACGCCAGTTGCCAAATCAGAAGCCAAAATAAATGTAATCATTTAAATATCAATGATCATAGTAACTGAAAATCGGAATCCATTACAGATGAGCTGAAAGTTCAAAGTACCTGCTAGAGTCTAGGGTTTGCAAGAACCATTATTTGTTGTAATTAGATGATGTTTTTATCTATCAAATATTTCCTGCTGGCGATTTTTATGTTCTCATTCTATCCTGCTGTGACACTAATGAGCTGTTGATGGTAAATCCTTACCAAACTCTTTAAAACTTTATATTGCAGTATGTTTATGGTGAAAAAATATGAAATTACTTTGAAATTTTTTTTGCATCAACGTTTCGGATCACACTCCGTGATCCATCATCACAATCTCCTTCAGCTCTTTGCTTTCATTCTGATGATGGATCACGGAGTGTGATCCGAAACGTTGATGCAAAAAAAATTTAAGCAATCAAATCCAGAAATTTAGTTGTAAAATCATGGATTGTGGAAACTTGATATCTCTAATTTCTTTGAAAATCAAATCTGAATCAGCACTTCATAGCAACACTGACATAGTGGAGCCTTATTATAGCACATTAAGGTCTAAAAACAATGCCGTAATGCTTACAAAGTTATACCCATCGTATGAGCATAGAAAGGAAGCATCATATTAGACTGTTGCTGAAGAAATCCGCCTGGTCAAATAAAAGGGTAATTTCTGTTGTATTTTGCAGCATTCCCAGGTCCAGCAATAGCAGTAGCTGAATTATTATGGTAGCCATTGTATGAAATCATAATCTTATAATGCTGATATAGTAGTCCATAGCCGCTTACCCAAAAAGAAGAGTAATTGCTGCTATAGTGAGAATGAGAAGGACCAGGAACATTAAGAAAATCAACATACTCATTGTATGAACTGAATCTCCTGTGCAATACAGTTATTATGGTGATTTTGCTCCATTAACCAGCTGTTTCCTAAAAGCATTTAGGGTATTTTTCAGTTTTTAAAAAAGAGAGCATTTTTTTCATGCTTTAGAAATGCCAGGGGGCATCACAGGGACATCAGTGATACCCTGGCATCCCCTGGGTCCCCCTTTAGAGGATGTTCACAGGGATGTCCCCATGGTGAGGGTAAATCCCTGGGGCGTCCCCAAAATTTCAGAAATAAAAGGGTACAGGGTAAGGACGTTCATACCAAATCTATCTAAAACCCCCAGGGATGCAGGAACAGTGTTATTTTGAAATATCAACCAAACAAAGGCTGCCTTCAATCAACAGAGATGGTCACTAAAAGCTTTTATTTCCAGAATAGGATCTACCTTTACTTTCTCTCAAAAATTCTTTAGTCTTACCATTTCTTAAGAACTTGTAAAACTTTCATTTTGTCTTGTACCAGGAGCTCCTCCTTACTATCAGGTTTTTGTATTGATATTATCAATGTACTTATCAGAGTTTCTTAACACATATCCAGTCCTAGCTACCAAACCCAGATGTCTGGGACATTTTGGGGACAGGGTGGCCGGGATGGGTGACCACTACTCCCCCCCTTCCCCCATCCCTTATTTTTTGAAGCCAACTGGGACAGGCCCTTTTTTCAGCAGAAAATGTTGTCACCCTGATGTGCATGGGATGAGCACGTGATCAGGGCATCCCTCACATCAGATACACACAAAACAGCAAAACAACTGAATATGGACATCAAAATACAGTAAAGTAATGCTGCCTGATATAATTTTCAGTATATGCTAAATGTAAAGTTTAAACCCATGTTGATAGTATTATAAACTTGTTAGCTTATGATAGCTTAGTTTAATCTTCAGATGCACAGTACAAAAAATAGACTGAGCTTTTGTTGGTTTTGAAAATTTCAGCACCCATAATCCTTTGCCTGGTGGAATGCTCTCTTGTACCATCTCTGGAGTGTTTTACCTTGATGAAAATTTGGAATGTGATATCATTACCTCTTTAATATCTTGAATTATAATTTTAAAAGTTATTGTTCTTGACAGGCTTACCAGACATTCCCATTTTAATTCACAACTTATTTTTAATTTATTTGTATAGTAAATTTCAAACATTAATCATGAGAAACACTGGTAATCACCTGAGCAGACCAGATACTTTCAAACAAGAAGAGAGGTTTGATCAGAACTGCCTTTTTCTGGGCCTTATATTCCAATCATATGAATACATCTTCGAGGATCCAGAAGCCTAATATGGTGTTATCTTGAAGGAAATAATCACTTATCAAGAATCCCCCTAGTGTAGTCAGTGAAATTATATTATTTTTTTTCCTTTGATTATTCTGAATAAAGTTTATCTCTGAGTTGAACATTGAGCACATCATAGTTCAAAAGTTTTGTAAACTCCTTTCTTCTGATGATTTTGAAACATTGTTGGTGTTGATGTTAGGGGAGCTTCAGATAGCGTTTCAGGACACCACTCTTTGTGCCCACCAGGGTCAGCTAGCCAGGGCAACTTAACCCAAGCCACTCTATAGAAGACTTCATCAGATCTTGTATCAGCATCTCCATAACCATCAGCAAGGGTGTTCATTCCTCTTCTAGTGGTACAAATTAGATCCAGCTCGCCCATTCTGGCTTTGCAGCATGCTCAACTCTTTCATATTTGGCAACGGGTCCTCTCTCTTAGATATTTGGACTATTTATAGACTATCTATGGTCATCTTGGAGGCCTCACAGGATACTCACCTTCTAACAGAACCATGGTTTCCTAAGTCTGGATTAACACCTCTTTTCGTTCATCAGGATTACTTTCTGTAATTCTTTTTTTTTCTAGTAACATTTTAGTTTGTAGTTTCTTTGGAGCCTCTTTTTGGCTCCCTTCTAATAATTATCTCTAGGTTTTTTTGGGGGGAGATAACAAGAATCTTAAGGATAATAGTTTTATACATAGTTCCACGGAGTTTCGTGATGGGGGGACGCGGGGACATGGGGACGGGTTTCGGGGACAGGGGGCCAAGGGGCCTAAGTTTGGGGACGGCGGGGGGACAGTTGCTGGGTGGCAGCACTGAGATACATATAGTACTTCAAAAAATAGTTATAAAAAGATGTATAAGTATAAGACTTACAAATTAAACTTTGGAAAACTAGTTTTAATGAATTTTAAATTGAACATTAACTTGGCATCACTCCTCCTTGCTATTCATCTTGCTCCTCCTCAACCCTCTTGCTCTTCATTCTCTTTCACCTTACACTTGCAACTTTCACTCTCACACTCATGCTATTAGCTTCTTGTTGATTTGTTTTCGTGAATTGAAATGAGAATAGGAGGCAGTTTTATAGAGTTTGCAAGGTTTGGGTGGGGCCCATAGGCCATTAGGGTTTGGCCTTGGACACAAAGTTAAAAAAAAATGATTTTTTTAAAAAGATTTGCTTTTTGGTCGTCTGGCCACAAGAGACGCTTGGGCGTCTTTGAGACGGTCTGGAGACTCCTAGAGGTCCCCCGGACATCTTGGGGATGCCCTGGCATCCTCGAAGTCCTAGCAGCATCTTGGAGACAACATGCCGGTGGTGGGACGGTGGTGCTGGTGGTGGGGCGATGGGGGGATGTCCCCCCAAAGTCTCCGAGATGGGAATGTCTCAAAAATGTGGGGTTTTTTTTTAGTGGGAAGCGGGGGATGCATCCCCATGGAACACTGGTTTAATATTTGAATTCAATGAATAAAATTTCTTTTGGCTACTCCTAGAAATTCCTTTATTCTACCATTTCCTCATAGAAGCCTAAACATTTTTTAAATTGTATCTCATAGTTCCCTCTTACAAAGCCGATTGCCTCATTATATCCATAATTAGCTGAGCAAGCCATCTTTGGAGGTCAAAACTGGTTATCTCAGAGCCATGTATCCTGAAGGATCCTGGATTATAATATGATGTCATCATGAAAGTGAAAGTCACTAACCAAGAATCCATCTAGTCTTCTGTCGGTGACAGCATAAACACCATTCCTTTTTGTTGATTATTCTAACTTTCTCTCTCTAAGTTGGACATTCAGCATAAATCTGTTTAATTTTTTTGCCTCCTGTCAACTGCAATTATTGTAAATGATGTTCAGGGTCTCATCTACTGCTGAACTCTACTTTGGGTCAAGTTTGTATCCACTTCAATTGAGCCACAATAGTCGTGCTTCAAAGCTAATAGGTACCAAAATTTGGAAGAAAACATTTTACTGCTAGCAACATAGTTACCAGTTTCTACAAAATTGACTAGCCTGGGAGGTAAATAAAATCAGAAATACAGAATTTTCAACAAATTAGTTAAATTTCAGGAGCAAATTGGACAAATTCAGCTGGTCCAAAAAAATGGACCGAATTGAATTTGAGCTAAATCCAGTCAGATTTGGTATCTATGGCCTAGCAAAAAATTGAAACAGCAAATGTTTGATCCCAATGCAAACAAAATTCAACTCGACAAAACAGATGAGGATAGCAATGTGCTCTAGGTAAAAACAGAACTCTGCAGCTTGTCAAAGTCCGAATGAATTTGCTTTAATGGGAAAAAGAATAAGTCACTATCTAAGGTTGATCATGAACATATGAATGAAAAAAGGCTTACACCTTCAATCAAGAGACATCAGAGCTATTTTTCCCAAAGGTTTCTTTTGGACACATATCAAGAACCTAATGGAGATGAGTATCATACTAGATACCAATCAAAAGGATCTACTTTTAGCTCCTCACAAAAGCTTTCTAATCTAAAATGTCCTCTAAAAAGTTCAAGTTTAGAAGTATCTAGTCTATTTTTTATGAGATTATATACAATGTTCCTTTTCTATGATTATTCAAAGCAAAGTTGTTTTCTCCATGTACGACATTGAGCATAGCACTCTTTGAGGAAATTGTAAATTCGTTTCTATTAAGTTGCCTATAAATAATGCTGAGGTGTCCCTTTACTACAGAACACCACACCAGGCTAAGGCGGAATTCCCTTAAATTGAACTCCAACAATCACTCTTCAAACCTCAAAGTAAATAGATAACAAAAATTGGGTAAAGAAGAATAAGCTACACTCTGATGACAAAAATTAGAAGTACTCAAACAAACAAGCTAAAAAGTAAACCTTTGACCTAAATGTAAATTAAATTCAGGTCTCAAAAATAGCTAAGGAAAACAATGCAATCTTGGCAAACAAAAATACACAGCAGCTCCTCAAGTTTCAATGAATTCACTTTAGTCTTTAATAGTGGGGAAAAAAGTTGAGGAAATCTAGAGTTGAACTTGAACATATTAATTGAAATTCCTCACGAATTTCAATGAACGAAAACTTACATCTTGCCTACACAGGCATGGGCGCTAAACTGCTAATTAATTTTTTGACTAAGTTTCTGTAAGGGTGATATCAAGAATCTAAAAGAAATGATGTTTATATTATAAAGTCCATGACTAGGATCCGCTTTTAGCTATCCCTTGTAAGTTTTTTTAATCTACCACTAAAAACACTTTATCCTGTAGCTTAGGGTTCCTTCTTCCTGCCAGCTCTCAACATTATCTACGTAATTAGATGGGTAAGACAGATATTTTCAAACTTGAAGAGAGCTTTCTTGGGAGGTTACAACTCGTTACCTCTATACACTGCATACCTTGAAGGATCCTGGATCCTAATAGTATGGTGTGATCACGAATAGAAATTCCTCAACTTGAACGAAAACTTACATCTTGCCTACACGAATAGTATGGTGTGATCCTAATAGTATGGTGTGATCACGAATAGAAATTACTTTAGTCTTTAATAGTGGGGAAAAAAGTTGAGGAAATCTAGAGTTGAACTTGAACATATTAATTGAAATTCCTCACGAATTTCAATGAACGAAAACTTACATCTTGCCTACACAGGCATGGGCGCTAAACTGCTAATTAATTTTTTGACTAAGTTTCTGTAAGGGTGATATCAAGAATCTAAAAGAAATGATGTTTATATTATAAAGTCCATGACTAGGATCCGCTTTTAGCTATCCCTTGTAAGTTTTTTTAATCTACCACTAAAAACACTTTATCCTGTAGCTTAGGGTTCCTTCTTCCTGCCAGCTCTCAACATTATCTACGTAATTAGATGGGTAAGACAGATATTTTCAAACTTGAAGAGAGCTTTCTTGGGAGGTTACAACTCGTTACCTCTATACACTGCATACCTTGAAGGATCCTGGATCCTAATAGTATGGTGTGATCACTAAAGACAGGTGTCATTTGCCAAAATCATCTAGTGTTTTGTCCATGAAGCTATGAATGCTAATCCTTTTTCTTTGATTATTCCAAAAGTTTGTTTCTCCAGGTTGAAATTAAGCATATCACAGTTTTGTGACTTAGTAATCTTTTTGTTCTAAGATTACTGTAAAGATATTAGGGCTCTCTCGTGCTGAATTCCACTTGTGTATCCTTTCAATCGAATCCCAACAATCATTCTCCAAAGTTCAAAACTAACAGATGCCAAGAGTTCACAAAAGGAAGCAAAATATTTAATTCCTAAGCTAAGCCCTGGGGACAAAATATTTTTAGTATGCAAGAAAATAAGATAAGCAACCTTTGATCTCAGTCCAAATTAAATTCAAATCTTAAAAACCGCTAAGAAGGTTGGCAAGATGCTCCTATCAGAAAAATACTCTGCAGCTTTTCAAATTCCCAGCAAATTTACTTTGAAGGTAAAAAGAATAGGATAATCTCTAAAGTTAAAACTTGATGATAAGTGGAAAAATATCCCCAAGAAACTGAGATACTAGTACACTCTCACAAAGGAAAAAGAAACTTGCTTCCAAACTTAATTAGCCCAAGGTTTCAGGGATTTGAAAGGGTAACTATTGAGTTAAAAATTATACAAAGTGGTTGGAAGCAGTGATCCACAATGCAATACCTAGGATATCACAAACTCAGCAGCATATTCTGAACTAGTCTGGATGCCATTAAGCTTGACCAGTGGAGGGACAGATGCCTATGGAAAATGTGGAGAAACCTGTGACATAAGAACATGCACAATTTCACTTAGCCTTGGTTGCTACACTGGCTTGAGAGCTGGAAAAGTATAAAAAAAATTACATTTTAGACAAGATTTAGAAAAGATTGAGAGTACTAAGCAAAGCATGGGAATGATGGTCCTCCAGAAGAAGCATAATCATCTTGAGTCATAATTCTCTGTTCATCGATCAAGGTAGAAATTTTCACTTTAACAGCTAGGCATTTGTGGCTTTTGACATGGACTATCAGATTGGATGACCATCCAGCTTTATGATCAGATTGTGGAAAAAGACACGTGTAGTTAAGTTATTAATGCATAAATACTATAGTGAACCTCAAGCTTAACATCCAAGAGATGTACAAATGTATGGGGATTACTACATGTTCCCATATTGGAAGCATTTACTATAAACAGTGCATACTATAATTTTGTACAGTTTGCCATCAAAAATCATAAAAATAAGCATCTAAAAAGGCTCTAAAACACTGTATGACACCCAAAATACTCTACCTGAATGATACAAAGCACAAACAGCACCATATTTGATATACTTGAGACAAATTCTAGTTTAATGCCCCTTTATTTCTCTTTAAAGAAAACCAATTGAATGAAAACAAATAAGAAGAACACACAAGATGTGTGCATAAAACTGGATATAGCAGAATGGTCAAAAATGGCAAGACTTCCTTTGATTGAATGCCACACATCTTTACATCCATCAACAAGGCAATTACAGTTTACAAGGTAGAAATACTTGCTTATTTCTTCCTCTAGGCATTAGAAGTTGAAAAATGACCTTCAGAAGCTCTCAAACAAAGAATCAGAATCTCTCAAATAGCTTCAATGGAAATGATATAAAACAGACAAATGATTGCCACATCCATTGTGTGTAGCATCAAGTCATCCCTTCAACTTGATCGATGAGAAAAGTAACAGAAATTTTGCCAAAGCAGTGAGGTGTGGAGCATTCTTGATGCTGAGATAAGTTTCTTCTTTTAACCTGGTAACAGCAGAGATACAGTCATCCTAAAGGTGAAGAGGCATTGCTATCAGTATTAATGTTAGGAAATCCTTCAGCACTGATGTTTGAAATATCCTCTGATTTGACCAATGTTTCGTTTGAAGTTTTGTCTGCTTTGAGCATGCCTTTCCCCACAGTGTACCCTGCTTTATCACAATTTTCACCCAACTTATCCTCCACTTTGGCCAAGTTTCCCTTTAAAGCATCCCTTGCTTTGTCCAATGTTCCTAATGAAGCATCCCTTGCTTTAACCAAGGTTACAGGTGAACTTGCCTCTGCCATGTCCAACTGCAATCCTGCACCCATCCCAGAAATTTTATCATAACAATTTCCGTCTTTAATAATGGCAGCAGAAGAAAGTCCTGCACCGGTGCACTGGTCAACATCATTTTCATCCTTGCCACTAACAGACCATGCACGATCCGAATTACCATCTTCAATTCCATTGCCCTCCAACCTCTTCTTCTCATGAAAAATATTCCAGAAGAAATCTGTCAACACTGACTCATATGCCGGCATCTTTGCATAACCAGGAAAATAATTGATATCAATCACAAGGTAATGATTCCCAACCTTGGTATCCCTGATAACATCAAAATTAAACAAATGCAATCCTAATGCCTTTCTCAAGCTCCCAGCAATCTTTTCCACAAATCTTGCCGGTGGCAATTCAGCAGCCTCCAACTGCATAACCTGATAATACATATCATTTTGATGATCATGGGTCACATTAGACACATGACAGAATGGCATCGGGCCCTCCGAACTCCCCAATTTCTCCTCTGGCACATCAGGCAGGGATTTCCTTTTCACACACTTCACATAATCTCCCACAACATACACCTTAAAGATAACCCCTCCGTGGTTAACAAACTCCTGCAACACAAGTGGAGGCTTCAACTTAAGCAGGCCCTCAGAATTATACACAAGAGACATTTTATGCGACTTGACACTCCCATCAGCAACCAAGGGTTTGGCAATAACAGGAAAATTTAACCCTACCAAGGTCTCATAATCACTCAAAGCCTCAGCCTTATAAACCACAATCTGTTTGGGTATTCCAAATGTCTCGTTCTCACCTTCCTGGTTAATAATACTAAGTTCAGAAACCACTTGCAGCATGGAGATCCGATTGTGCAGCCTTTCAATAGCCTCGGGCTTATCAATAATGAACACATCTGGGTATCTCAACGTGTAGTCTTTCAACTGTTTGTTCCAATCCTCACCAGAAAGCTTGTGCAGAATACAATCAAAAGGGCCTTGATCTATTAAGGGTTTTTCTTTATCAATACAAATTAGGTCAATGCCTCGTTGCCTAGTAAGCTCAACCAATGAATGCTGAATAAAACTGTTCTTCTTCTTGGGTGCCAAGGCATACCCAATTCCATACCGTCTGTTTTCGTTCGACATGTCTTTACAAAACAGTTAAAGGATCTGAGCAGCCCAGAAATTCAGCGAGCATTTCAAAAAAACCCAAACACCCAAATGAAAAAAAACAACAAAAAATAATTACCCACAATACATTGAGCTCGGGAGCTTACCAGGGAAACAGTGGGTATTTGCAGGATTGGGTTTTAACTAATGAAAGCATCTGCCTGCTTACTCCGATGTCTCTTGGCCTTCTTTGTTCGAATTCGAAGTATTGTTGGTCATACGAAAAGAATTTACAATATATAGAAAATTGAAGCTTCCGCTTCTTGTTCTTGTTCTTGATGTTATACAACGGTTGATAATAATACAGAACCGCTAAATTGAAAGATTAAAAAGGCAGAATATGAAATCATCAAAAGAAAATGAATGGCGTGCTTTTAAACAAGATTCGCGAAGACAAAAGGAAGATGCAGAAGCATCTTAATTGTGTTGTTATCGTTACAATGCTTCGAATAATCCAAAGCACCGAATTCCAAGCGAAGCGTTTAGGGTTTCTCATTCCTACCGCTTTTTATTTATATATTAAAATATTTATTTCCGATGTACCCCACACTAATTGCTCTGTACTTATCAAACCATTTTTTGTTTTTTCAAATTTTCCTTTTATCCATCTCGGGTAGGGTGGATGAGACTTCTGTTCAAATTTCTTCATTTTAGATTCAATTGAGATTCCATGTGTACTATTTTTTAATTTAGATTTTTAAATTGTTTATACTATTTATTTTAATATGACTTGTATTTTTATATAAGTGATGTTCATTAGTGTATTAAATTATGTGGTGATATGTAATTGTAGAGATGAAAAGTGTATTATTAGAAATTTTAATTTATTTATTAAATTCATGAAGTTTGCAGAGTTCATGATGATATTGTCAGTTGTTACATTTCAGATCATACTCTATGATCCTTCATCTTGTGGCAATACTTTAAATTTATTTTGATTTTGATTTTCAATTTAATGATTCAGTGTTTAAAATAGTGTATTTGTGTGAAAGAGTTGTTATCAAATTTAAATTTAATGTAAATTTAAGTCTTTCTTTTTGAATGATCTAGACCTAGAACTTTTAATTCTATTATTTTTCAATTGTAGGTCAAGATCATTAGGTTGGTTATTTCTATTATTTCCAATTATGGGTCAAGACTATTATGATAGATATGAATGCTTCCTAAACACATGTGATGCTTTGACTTCTTTCAAAAATTCAATCTATAATGGGACCCAAACCAACTTAACTCCAATTAGTTGTTACACGCATTTAAGAGTGAAATATTATAATTTTAAATGTTACATGTTGTATAAAAGGTCAATTTTTATTAATTGCAAAACAATCAATAAAACATAATGGACATATGCTCATAAATATATATTCGAAATTAAAAAATATACATAAATATAGTTGTTACACGCATTTAAGAGTGAAATTTTATAATTTTAAATGTTACATGTTGTATAAAAGGTCAAAGTCCAAGTAATTGCAAAACAATCAATAAAACATAATGGACATATGCTCATAAATATATATTCTAAATTAAAAAATATACAACCATAAAATGTTATAAAATTGATGTAAATAAACCTAACATAAATAAAACAAGAGAGAAGTTCCTGCCAAATGTGCATAATGGACATATGCTCATAAATATATATATTCTAATTTAAAAAATATACAACCACAAAATGTTATAGAATTGATGTAAAT
Organism: Sequoia sempervirens; assembly: GCA_007258455.2. Lineage (NCBI taxonomy): Eukaryota > Viridiplantae > Streptophyta > Pinopsida > Cupressales > Cupressaceae > Sequoia > Sequoia sempervirens. Next base: position 12,873 of record VDFB02382616.1, read on the forward strand.
AAACTTAACATAAATAAAACAAGAGTGAAGTTCCTGCCAAAATGTGCAAGAATAGGGGAGAGGGGCCCATAGTGGAGTGGGTTTCAATAGTGGGGATATAAGTAGTCCTCAGTGGGCCTCATATTGGACCATCTTAATATCCAATTGCAAAACACTTTTTATCCATAAAGTACACAAACTAACAAATCATGTGATGCCACATCGGCCCACCAATAAAAGATGACTTAGTGCACCACTATCAGTCTCACTTTTTTTTTTAGCCTTTTTTAATACCTTAACAAAAAACATGCTGATGTGGCATCATATTTGATGGTGTGACCCTAAAATTAAATTTTTTAAGCAAGTGAATTGCCAAATAGACGGTTGTACAAAATTGGGACTGATTTGAAATTACATGTAGGATTTTGAGAAACATGAAGTTAGGGTGCTCCACTATGGGCCCCTCTCCCCTAGTCCTGCTTTTATTTGTTGTGTGTGTTATGTTTTAGCAAATGAGATAGTAATGCAAATGAAAACATGGGTAAGTAACAGGTGACACCATAAATTCCTTTGTTTTCAAGGAGATGAAAACATGGGTAAGTAACAAGTAACACTATAATTTCCTTTGCTTTCAAGCATAATTAAGCCACATGCATCCAGAGCTAGGGCATATATCATCAATAATTTGTGGAGTGTTTCATTAACTAGAAACATAGTGTTGTGGTGTTGAATAAAATTATTGATTATGAAAAGTGTGTCATTTTTCTACTACTTAACCATCTGTAACAATTACCAGGTAAGATAGGAATTACGAGGTTAGGAGGTAGTCTCAAACTCATAATACAACTACCACCACAAGTCACTCCCCTTGAGATAAAAATATTTCCATTCATGTAAATGTAAAAATATAGGGGAAACAATTAGTGCCTTTGAAATTGAGCAAGAATCCTATAAGGAATAAACAAACATCAAATTACCTAATACACCCAGCCACACAAAGACAAACAAAAATTATATGCATCCAATGTCGATGTGCATTGTCAATTGGTTAAAGATGATACTTATTAACAAACCTAAAGTACATATTATGTTTAAGAGAAGTATCATAGAACAATGGAAAGCATAACATTGTCACAGGTTGTATTAATGGGATATGACCTATCGTATATAAAAAGTATGCAATGGAAATCCCTTGCGAATATGAGAAGTTTTGCATTGTCCAATATCCCTTAAGAATTGGTGCTAGGATGCACCTCTCATACAAACCAAGTAAATTTGGAAGAGTTTTATAATTTTTCTTGTATTCTTTATTTGAAGAATGCTTAAAAACACTGCATGATGTGTTATAAAAGAACATCAAGTATCTCTTCATAAGCATATTCTTGCAACTTACAAGCATTTTTACCAGAATATGTAGCATACTCACACCAGTATACTAATGGGTATGCCAATCAAATTAGGGTATGTAAACAAATGAGGAGGAAGCCATACTATATGTAAATGTAGTCACCAGAAATTTTGGGTAAGGGGATGTTTGCACGGTTCATGTTCTTATAATAAAGTTTTTATGGTAACTATGTTGTTAAAACTAAGCATTTTTCATTTTGATAGCACAACTAGTTTAGTTGAAATATTTGGTACATTATGTGGGTTCTTGGATAGCTCTAGATGCAGGATGATTTTCCTCTAGAAAACATGGATGTGTAGAATTTATTGTCATAAAGAAGGTAAAAAATTTAAAAAGGGAAGTGGGGATGGGAGGGAGGTAAATGATGGAAAATATGGATGTCCAAAGCTTATTCACATAAAGAAGGTAAACAATTAAAATTGGGATAAATTTACTCTTAGATGAACCAAGAGAGTGGAAAGAAGTGGTATTGTGAATGGTAGGGTAAAGTTTTATGTTTTTAGGAAATTAACCAAGCCAAAATTTACGTACTATTTAAGAAATTTTGATGCCATGAACATACTATTAGAAGTTCTATTTGTGAAGCATGTGCAGGAGGAAATAATTTGTGTATCTTAATTAGGTAACTTGTTTAAATAGTCTAGTTAGAAATTGCTTGTTTCTGAAGAGAAAAAAAGATTTGGTTTCACAAGATTTCCTGTCCAATCAATTTCATGGCATACTTACAGTCCTTCACTTTATTTGTCTTGCACTTTCTTTTACTATTTTGAAAGTTGTAAAGAAATGATAGAAATGTTAAGAACATGCAAAGAATTGCATGATCTCCATGAGCCTTTGCCTAAAAAAATTAAAACTTTGATCTTTCCAAACTAACTTTTATATTCAAATCCTCAAAACATGTTTCTAAATAAAAGATTTTGTTTTCTACAGAACCTTAAAATTGTACAAAGCTTGAAAAAAATTATCTACAAAATTCACAGGTTGTATTCACAAATCTACTCTTCTAAAAAGAAGACTACAGGATTCAGAACCCACCTTCGGATTGCATAAAATTAAGAGAAGTCACCTAATGGAATGTCATAGAGTGGGAAATGTAAATCATGTGCTTTTATTTTGCCAGTGATAAACCATTGGTCATAAACAGTTAGAAGCCATTCAACATGAATAATGGCTTAATTCGAGTCATAGTTTAGGAAAATAAAAGAGCCTTAAAAATGTTTTAGTTTAAAAACGTTACTCATTTTACTATTATTATGAGTTTTTATGATTTCTCTATTTTGGGAATATAGTCTTGTCCAGTGAAAATGAAAAAACAAATGTTTTTTTTTTCTATTGTAAGAGATTATCTTTTTCAACTATTAAAATATTACAAACATTGAAACTGCATTTTTTAGAAAAAAATTAATATTTTTGATTGATCAAAAATTAACATTTTTATCACTAATTAAACACTGTCCCACCATGACAAAACTAATAAATAACCTAAAATAGTTTAATGTTTCAAATTATTTCAACCCTTACAACTCATTCATTTGAAATTTTATTCTAACTAGTAAAAATGCATTTATTTGCTTTAATTTGAAGTTTATTTCTAAACTTCTTGAAATATTAAAAAATCTCAAAATAAATTAAATAAATATTTTGGCTCACCACTACCATCTCTAGGATCTTTCTTTTAAAAAATTGAAATGAATAGGAATAAATATGCTCTTAATTATAGTTTTCTTTAATTGATTTTTTCACTTTTTTTTTTACCTAATATGGATTTTATAACTATTTTTCAAAAGTTTTTTTAAAAGAATTTTTATTTTAAATCCAACATTAACTAGAAGTGGTGGAAACTGCCATAAAAACTAATAAAATTGTAAATCAAAAATATTATGCTCACTTGCCTAAGTTTTTTTAACCAATGATATTTGAGAAAAAATGATTTTGAAAATTATAAGATTTAAAAAATACACATTTTACTTTAAGAAAATTAAAATATAATAAATGAAAACAAAACTATCAATTTTGATTGGCTAAAATAAACAATTTTAATAACTAGTTGTTAGCAAGTAAATAACAACACTATGTTGAGTAACAAAATCATAAGTTGTAATAAAAATTAAGATTAATTTAATATATTAGAACATTAATTTATTTTCTATAAGGAAAAATAGGTTTTGAAGGGGCCCCAAAACCCTATACAACAATGACAAGTTGCAAGAAAGACTAAGCAAATAAAACCCGCAACCCAAAAAACCAAAATGCTGACAATAGAAATAACCAAAGAAACCCGTCAGCAAACCAATAGAAAAAAACATTAGCACCTAGGTTGATCAAGCAAAAGAGTCAGCAACAGCTACACCATCTTTTCCAAAACATTGACCGAGGCCATATTTTCCTCTATGACCCCCTCATGCATCTCCATAACCTCTTTGAGCTCATCAAAGGATACAATTGCTCGCTTCTTCATCTTACTCCTTGTCCTCAAACATGGACCAACCTCCACATGCTTTTCCATAGCTGGAGTAGAATCCACATTTTTATCCACCAGGTTCGAGTAGTTCACATCTTCATCTGCTTTCTCAATTCCCCCTAGCTCCATGGGTTTTCCAGTCCATTTCAAGGCTTTCTTGTTTAAAACTGAAAGACCCTTAGCAGTTAACTTCAAGGAATTGTTACTTATGCTCACCACGGTTTTCAAATCTTTCGACAACTTACCAATTTTGTCCTCAATACTAACAAATCTTTCCTCTAAAAACTTATTACCAATCATTTCCAAAGAGGAAATCCTCTCCTCATGAGTAACGCTCAAGCAATCAACATCAACAACTAATTTATCTAGCATTACATTCATAGATTTAACCTTACGTTTAATTGCCCATTCCTTTTGATTGCACCAGACCATTGCCACATAGACATCTTGCCAGTTCTTAACCTAGACATTGAGCTCCTTCACTTCTGAGAACAACCATTTCACTAGAGAAAGCAAATTCAACGTTCCATCCTCAGCCATCTTACAAAACAAACCCATATTCACGTCATCCCAGTTGACCGGAGGTGCGGCCTTCGGCTCCAAGTTGTGACCAAGGATTTCCCTACACTCCTCTTTCTGCTCCTCTTCCTCCTTAACAAGGGAACCCTCAACCTCAACCACCTCCACCTTAATCCTATGCTTTTCAGGCAAGCTTTCCAAATCAGCCAAAGCTTCCAACTGCTTCATCTTCATTTTCTTTTCTTTTTCCTGTAAGGAGCTAACATGAGAGATAGGGGGACCCTAGTTAGGGTCAAAATCCTTAGTACACTGGACACTCTGAATCCCTTGAACCTCCATAGGCACAGACCCAGGCAACAATTCATCCACACCGAGACTAATATCCCCAATAGGGGTGCTATCCACAACCCCCACAATTTCAGGACCCTTAGCACCAGTCACAAGGGAACTATCCACCACACCAACCTTCCTAAGACTCAAAGTAGGCTTCACACCTAAACCAGGAGTTTCCACATCTTTCACCAAATCCACCTTTCTTTTAGCATATGACTTGTCTTTCCTAGGACATTTGGATTTCCCCTTAGTACTCTTCTTCCCTGACTGCACCATAGCTTCCCTCAATTCAATGTCCATTTCGTAACCCTTTGACCATGCTTCAGAAGCTTAAGACCCCTCCTCGAACACACCATCATCCACAAACATTTCATCAAAATCCGAGTCTTCGTCCTTGAAACTCCCTTCCCACTCTGCAACAAAATCCCCTGTCTCATAACCAAAATTCTTAACTCCATTCCAATGTGAAATAATGCATCATAGCCAGCACAAGATCCCTCCACAATGGTTTAAGAGACTTACGGGAATACCCAACACTCTCGACTTCTCGAAGCTTCTTCTTCTCATCAAATTTGAAAAAAATAGCAAAGGCTTTCTTAGCAATTGCTTTGTCTTTGTAGAATTTCCTCCCAGAAGATGAAAGCCTAGTGACTTCTGCTATGAATTCCTCATCAATATTGAACTCCATCCCTTTATAACGCAAAGTCCTACCATTCCACCCTTTCACAAAAAACTTTGTAGCTTCAGGATTAGGGCCTTGGATTCTTTGTATATAATGGGTAACCCCGCCCTTTTCCAAATGAGCCCACATGGTTTCATTGCTTTGGAAATCCTCACATGAGCTTGGTTCAACCTTGCAGCGAGCTCCACTTGTGGCAGCATCTAAAGAGCAGGAACCCAACAACACCAGAAAAAATTGCAAAAACAAAATAAGCTTGGCTATCCACAAAACCACACAAATAATACCCACAAAACATGTGAGCATTTCATTCAGAGTACTTCCCTGCCTACGTAACCAGGCCATAATTTTACGGAAATCAAAGTTGTAATTATGAAACAGGCAGGGCCAAGGTTCAACGGGCATAAGCCAACTCAAAAATATAATGAAGAACCTTTCCCCTATATCGACCACCTTAAATACATGCCACCTGGTCAACATTGGAAATAGATTTAAGATTGAGTGGTAATGATTCAAATGCATCCCAATCATATTTAGCCACCACTCCCAAATTTGCAAATCCATCAGCCAGCGTGTTAGCTTCTTTAAACACATGAGAGATTCTAATATCCTCAAAAGAATTAATGATGGAGATTGAATCATTAATAAGATGAGCGATAGACCACGATGGCAGACACTTCCTCAAAATATAGTTTATAATATTAAGTGAGTCCCCTTCCAACCAAAGTTTAGAGACCCCTAGATTCTTCGCCAAAACAAGGCCATGATAGGCTGCAGCTGTGGAACATTAATTTGTTATTAGATTTTAGATAATAATTTTTAGTTATATTTTAAAATATAGCAAGTAAATAAATCTCTTCAAAAAGTGCAAATATTTTTGATAAAATAATCTATTGAAATGAGATAAAATTTTAACCTTATTTTTTATTATTATGGTCGTCGTGGTAGAAAAAAATGCCTTGAAAATTGTGAATAAAAAGTTTATCTTAGGACCCTGAAAATCCACCCTTATCGCTCAAAATTTTTTAGCCAATAAAATCGAAGAAAAATAATTTTCAAAATTTGAAAAGTTAAAAATCGTGCATTTAACTTTAAGAAAATTAAAATAGAATGTATGAAAAAGAAATTTTAAAAAATCAAATCAAATATTCAAAACTAGTATAGATAGATACCTTTTATTTACAATTTAATTATTTACTCTATATGTTCATGTTTGTACATTACAAATTATTTTAATAGTTTTATATTTATTTTATTTCCTAAAATAAATATGAATTTTGAGTCATAATTTATCTTTTTATTTAGAATTAATTTATTAATACATAAAACATTTCACCCTAAACCCTAACTTCTTGTTGTAATTAAATAAACAAAAAATATAATTTAACTCTACCATCATTTTACTCATTTTTTTCTTTATTTCGCTTCACTCTATATTATTTTCAATATTATTTTTGTTTATTTTGTTTATATATTTATTTTTACTTGATAGTTATATGTATTATTAAAAACAATTTAAAAAATATATTTATATTTTATATATTTAAATTTTTTCTATCGATAAAAGTGGCTATAAAGGGCCACACCATGTCTATTAAGTATATCAAAAAAGGAGTTACATTCATGGTTTTGCTTACAAACATTGTAGGGCTAGACAACCAAATCTAAAAATGAAGCCCCTAAACAAAATGGCTTACAAGTTATAGCCACCCCAAATTGCATCATAGCCCACCCATATTGCATTATAGCACACCAGTTTGCAGATGATAATAGAAAACTATCTTAAAGTATAACTATTTACCCTAGCCCATATGCTATCAAGCACCATCCGGTCCCCCTTCCTCGGCTTGGCCTCCATTGTCCACCACTAGTGTTAAAGATGTGCTGATGAATGCGGAAGACTAGTCCACCATCTCATTCTCAATTTTCCCCCACCAAATTCTTTAAGAAATTTAGGCCCATGTGGGTATGGTGTCGCCTCTGGTCGATATTCATTCCATGACCCTACACAGAAATGATCAACCAACTTAAAGCAATAAATGTTTTGCACGAGCTCGTTATCTCCCATAGATCTCCTTATGGAACTCGTTCCAGGCTTCCATTGATTCCAATGATACCACTTTTGTCGCCATGTCAATGGCAATAGTGGTTGCCTCATTGGCCATTAAGTTCCCTTCACGATACTATTGCCTATTGATTTACTATTGCCTCGAGCCATTTTCTTCGGTAGTTTGGGGAATACTTCTTCTGAATTGCATTGACAATATTTTGGGAGTCCCCTTCTAGGTGGATGTTTCAAGGCAATTTAATTTTTGTCCCATTTCCAGGTCTAATAGGGTTGCTTGGTATTCTGCTTCATTATTGGAGGCTCTGCCAAGTTTTTGCGCTGCTATGAAACAAACTTTCCATTACTATCACGAATCACACATCATGTTGTTGCACTTCCTGAATTGCCTCGTGATGCACCATCAAATTTTATCTTAACCTAGCCCTCTTTTAGGGGGTTCTAGATGATGTTTTCTCTTGGACGATAAGCACGATGAACTTGCTAATCCCCATAAATGAGGGTATTTATATTTATTTATTATTAAATATTAATATTATATAATAAGTACACTGTCATGTAAATGGTTGTCAAATTTAAGATAAAAGTAAGATTTTTTGTTAACACACTCACACCATTACACTTCACCCTTTGTTGTCATTATAAAATTCATCTATCTACTAATAATTTTACAAATACAGTTCAATATTTAAAATATCTATCCTATTTTATTTATGTACATTATTTATTTTTTAAACTTAAAATATATTTGAACAACATTTATATTTAAAAAAATACAACACTGTACCTTAAAACACCAAGAAATTAAAAAACACTTGAATATCTTTAAAATTTAGTTTAAAATAATCCATGATTAAAATAAAATTTATATTATTATAATACATCATATTTATATAGTATATAAACCTTTATATTATATACAAACTTTTATATTTTATATATAACTCTATATATAATCTTCTTTAAATATATAATAAATAAAATAAATTGGTGTTATTATATAATATTATAGTGTTATTATTACTTATATATTTGTTTCATCTATATTCAAGTTTATATATAAATAATATTATTCTCAAAATAATATTGCTTATAAAAAGTATTAATACTGGCATATATTATTTAGTTATTTCTATGTATTTTTTAATGTGTTTAGCTTTCATTTTAGTTTCGTATGTTTGGACATCAAGGTTGAAACGTAATAATGAAATATTGTTTTATTATGTAGTATGGCTTGATCAAGGCTAAATTATGAAATTGAGGAGTAAAATAAAAAAAATCAAGGAGAATATCAAAGGTAATAATGAGAATGAATTATAGATGAAAAATAGAAGAAAGAAGAAAATGATGAAATGGTAATAACAAACAAAGATATGTTAGATGTAGGGTTGAATTAATAGTTGTAGAATTATAATAACAAAACAAACAAGTAGCAAATAATACATGAAGTCATGAATGAACATATCAACAACTCATTGACTTTAAAAGAGAAGAAATACAACAACGTAATTGTCAACAACTCGAATGTATTATCATCAATCAAATCTTAATATTTGATTTTAATGTTGAAGATGAAAATTCAAGATCGATAGTTTGTGTACTTGAAACACTAGAAAATGCACCTCAACATGAAATGAATGTAGTTGTGAAAAATAATATATAAAATATATTTAAATTTAACGGAATGTTTAGAAAGATTCAATAATTTTCAAATGCTTTTTTGACATGGTATAGATAGCTTTGTTTTAATAAATATATATGCTATATTTATAAAAATGTTAGCTTGAAATAAAAGTTTCTCAAATCCTGAAAGGTACAATATGCACTAGATGTCAACAAGAGAAATATTTAAGAGAAAAACAACAATCAATTTTTTGCATCAAATAATATGGATCATGACTCACAGCCACAATAACTTGCAAACTTGACACAAATATAGGAGATGTTGATAGTGTGTGTCAACCCTCGATTGTATTTTTTAATTTAAAATATTATTTTATACTTTATTTTATAAATATATGTTAGTTTTGTTTTATTTTTATGTACACAGGAACATTCTTCCCCTTAATATCAATGTATAATGTCTCTTGATGTAATTACTTATATGTGTGTGTATGTATATGCATATGTATATGTAATATTATTCTTATTTATAATCTTCAATAAATATATAGATTTACAAATATAAATAATCTCTTAAATTGTATATATAATTTATAATATTATTCATAATGTACTATAATATTACTATTACTTACATATATGCATCACTTCCATAAATCTTCAAGATGTAGATTTGTGTTTGGAGGGCATGAGTACCATTTTAATTATTTCAAGAAATACTAAAATTTTACTTATCTTAAAATTATGTTGGGGATTAAATGAACAGCTTACATGTTCCAATTGTTGATGTTACTAGCATATCTATTTTTACAAAAATCTATCTAAAATACATCAAGAGATATTGGCGTACCTATTTTATAAATAATTTATCATATATAAGTGGAATAGGCACCTCAAGAAGGATATCTTTAGCATATTTTAGATAGATTTTTGTAAAGATGGATATGCTAGTTATAATATTATGTTTATATTATAAAAAATGGTTTCCATCATTGGACAATTTTTTTCTATTTATTACTTTTATTTTTTAAGTATAAACCATTTTTTGTAGTTGTAGCATTATTAGGCATGAAAGCACTTGAGGTATGTAATATTCATGGGCTCTTCCAACTCTTGAGGATCTAGTATTGCTAGCTTGTATGCACCTAACCTATATTCAAAAATGATAATAAAAGGACACAACCAATTTGGCTCGAACTTTTTTCCTTCTTATCATTGTTTTGGTGGCATTATTCTAATTTTCCTTCAAGAAAATATCTTTGATCTCAAATTATAATTTATTGTAGCTATGATAATGAATTTTTATATGCTTTGAGGTTATTAAGGACATTGGGTTAGTGATCATCAAGCAGTTAAATCTCATTCAATTGTGCCACTTTATATTCCTCATAAAAAATGAGGTCATACGTGGAGATGCACAAGGATGGTAATTTGACCTCAATTGGAAAGATAGCTTGAGCACCAAAGATGAGTAGGGTGTACAACTAGTAAGGGTTAGCATGGTAAGCCCATAGGATGGAATTAAGCTGAAGGTTCCAATCATAGCCAACATCATTAGCAATCTTTTTGAGGATTTTTATGATGGTTCTATTTAATGCCTCAATTTAGTTGCTACCTCATGGGTAATATGGGGTGGATTGTTAGTGCTTGATATGGAATTACTCATAAAGGGCTCACACCTCATTATTTTTTAAAATATTTTGTATTATTATTAATGATGGTCATAGGTATGTCAAATGCCAAATAATTTTGAGGAGGACGACTTTAGTTGTAGTACCCCTCCATTTATGCTTATGTTTTCTGTTAGCATGCTTTCACATATGATAGACTTTGGTACCTTGTTTTGGATATTTTGATCGCCGACTTTGAGCGACAGTGGATTCGTTTTGTGATATGATAACATTGTATGGTGATAATTAATTCCTGACATGCTTTGTAATAGCGTAGATATTTCCTTCAGATGTTATTGCTATATGTATGTTTATGGTAGATTAACTGTTACTTAATTTGTCAGTTTGTTGTGATGTGTATTGGTGTGGAGAACGGAGTTGCATCACTCGCTTGTGAGTGCCCTGTGATTTCCGTGATTTTCTCCGCACGGTGTGTTTGTACAATGGATTATATATATATGTATGTCATTTATTTGGTTACAGGATTGCAGGTACATGACACCGACTCCACCTGGTTACTCAAGTCTGAGCGTTTCAAGACTCAACGGAAATGTTGATTGGGAGGTAGTAACATGGTTTATCCTAATCTAGTCTTAAACCCAGTCACAGTATATTGTCAGTTTTAGTTTGGAGTCTTTAGTTGTCTTGTAAGTGCCTGATTGGATTAATTGTTTTGAAGGGAAAATTTTGTCAATTTATCATAGTTTATTATTATTTTTAATTTACTGTTGATTTTAATTAAATAAATAAATAAATTAAATTAAAGTTACCTTTATTGTGTGAATAGATTTAAATTTTAAATTAGTTGTTATGTGGGAAATGGTATTTTTAATTGTTAGATAAATAAATTAAATGAGAAAAAGGGGAAATTTGTATTTTGAAATTTGAAAATTTTAAATTCTGTAAAAGCATGCAAATCTTGGAAAAAAAAAGGGAAAAGAAAGATTTACGGTAAGTTGTTGAAAGATATTTTTTCTTCTCGACATGTGTGCTAGTGGAATTTATTGCTTTTTGGGTGGGGGATTTTCTCGGATGTTATCT
>VDFB02382617.1:0-45702 GCA_007258455.2 Sequoia sempervirens
CTAAACCCTAAATGAGATACAATTTTCAATGCAATGAAAACCCTAAATGAGATCTAATTCAATGCAAATCTAAATGCAAATGAGTGTAAGATCTAATCTAGGATGTAATGGAAGACTTCAAAATTAGAAAATTACAATATTCAATGAGTCGGGTTCACCAAAATGCTTAATTAGGGAAAATGAGGGTTTGCATCAAAATGAGTTAATCAAAGTGATGAACCAATAAATCTCCCAATAAAACACTCAATTATGTGTGTTATAAGATGCAAACAACAATAAAAAAACTAGCCCTAATTATTATAGGAACTATGAGGAGAGTTTTTAGAGCTTAAAATGGTGTGTACCTTGTTGCAAGAAGCCTATTTTTAGGGAACAAAGGACTCATTCTCCTTTAGTGGTGAATGGTTCCTCGTTAGGGTTCCTAAAAATCAGATATTGGTTATTTTCCTTGATGTCTACACTCTTAGATTCCCAGTTCTCTACTCCCAAAAACTTGAAATAAATTTTATAGCTTCAATTCTTTGTTCTTGCACTATAAAAATCAATCTTGCAACTTGACAACTTTGATAATTGTGCTTGAAACATATTCTCCTCTTGATCTTCATTCTGTAAATTTGCAGACATACACTCAAGGGAAGAAAAAATTGTTGATTGTTAGTGAATAGGTTTTTTCCTAAGTCAAAACCCTTGTAGGTAATTAAACCAAATGATGAAATAATGAAATTGAAGCATGAACATGAAACAATGGAAAGTTGATAACTTGGAAGTTTTCTTGGAATGTAAATCTTCAATCTAACTATAATGACAGAAAAAGGTCCCCTTAACTTGACCTCAATTTAGTGTTGTAATTTTCCTCACATATTCACATTAGGTCATGGGCCCTTGTGAACTAAATGAACATCAATGGTACCTTGCTTAAGTGTTGTGAATTTTTGTAACACACTTTCACAATTTTCTAAGGTCTTTTAATTAATTACAAGTAATAAATATCTTTTTAAAATTTATCTTGTCTTATTTCAAGCGTTATAAAGTATTGTAACACCCTTTCACACTTTTGTAGGCTTTTCATTAATAATTGGGCTTTCATATGCTTTAATTGGCCCTATTTTGCATCCACAATCCTCATTTAATGCATCTTTTTGAGGATAACCCTGACACCAATCATTACCCAATCATAATTTAGGTTTTTTTGGCTTGTGTCGCCCAAATTTAGTGATCTAGGACTCATTTTCCACCTTGGGCGAATGATTCCCACCTAGATTTTTGAGTCCCAAATCTATTTTTACACCTTTCTAGGAACTTTTAATTTTTGGTCCCATACATTATGCCAGAGGGGACTCATTTTCCATCTTGGGAGAATGAGTCATGTGTGGCCCAAAATTGAAATCTTTTCAAACTCTTGGTGGTATTATGTCCTAGATTTGATGTCGTCTTGTAGTGTTGTAATTTCAGGAATTCTTGCATAATTGAGTATAAATATAAGGTTCTTTCACTCATTTTCACCCAAGACTTTTGTGAGAGCATTCATTGTAGAAAATTGAGTTCACAAGAGCATTCAAGAAGTCACAAGGGCATTCAAGTGTCTTCAATGGAATATTATTCATCAATTGTTGTAGCAATTCAAGATCCATCATCATGTCAAGCATATCAAGCATCAAGCATGTTATTGAGCTAGTGTTGTGATGTAGCATTGAAGATCCAAGATCAAGCATTGTTGTACTATTTTCAAGATCAAGATCGACATCCTTCATGGAAATGTCATGTTGAGTTGTAGATTTACAAAGCATCATTTACAAGGAATTATTCAAGGTATCATTATTCATGTTTCATGTTGTTGTTTATTTCATCATTTTGTTTAATTACCTAAAATGGGTTTGACCAAGGAAAACCCCTATTCCCTAACAATCAGCAATTTTTCTCTCTTTGTGTGATTGAAAATCTAGGTGCTTTGAAGACTTCAAGATCAGTGAGGATTAGTTTGCAAGTTTATTGAGTTGTATCTCCATTTGCAAGGTCATAATCTTCACAAAAAGGTCATCTATAACCCTGAAATCAAAGTTCAATGCAAACCTAAGAGGCAGATTGATGCGATTGGGGTATGAATTCAGAACAAAGTTCCGAGTCAAACTGGACTCCTTTCTAGTGGAAAATAGGTCCACTAAGTCATAATTTCAGAGATCATACATATTTGATACCATTTGTTTTGAAACTTATGTAAAGTCAACTAAACTGGTTAGGACCCAGGAGATAGGTCCCTGCTAGGTCAAGAATTTGATTCTTAGCATTTGGAATCTTCAGGTGTCTTCAGTTTCAAATTCTTTGATTATCTCTATTATATTTCCTTGTACCAGTTCATCTAATTATCATATTAGGGTTTTGTATTTCATCTTGCATTTCATTATCTTTTCCAAGTTTAAACTTGGTGGTGAAACTCTCATTTATCCTTAATTAATCTCTAAACATATCCTAGGATAGTCCCTTAGTAGATCTCTTTTTCCCATTATCATCATTTGATTGAAATCTCTAGGGCATCCTTGAATGTGAGTAAAGAAAGCTTGTTACCCTAGGTCCTAAACCCTAGTGGACGAAAAATTCTATCTGACACTAAAATTAGGTGGCCATAAAGAATGTATATCTTGATCCATGCATAAGATGTTAACAACGCTTACAAGTAGATCCTCAATGCTACATAAACTATCTTAGCTCAACAACATGTTTGAATGCACTATGCCTTAGAAATGATGAAATGATCTTGAATTGCTATAATAAAACCTTGATAATCTACCTTGAAATTCCTTTGAAAATTCTCTTGTAAACTCTATAATGCTCTTATGAAGGTACTTTTGAGTGCTCATGAAAATCTAGGATGAAACTAGGTGAATTAACCCCATATTTACACTAAATCAAGAGATTAACCCTGAAATTCAAATAATTCAAGCTGACACCAAATCTGGAAATGAATATTATTAAAATCTTGCCAAAACCAAATTCAAAAAGGGGGTCCTTATTAAGGGAGGACACATTCACCACATAGAGCGAATGGGTCCTCACATAATTTTCCAGGATCATGCCTTCAGGGAGTGAAGTTACATAAAAAACCCATGTAGGATTCATGAATTAGGGAAAATGGGTTCTCGAGACAGATTTTATGGGATGTAGTTTTCCCCAATTAAACTATGTGATTTAAAGTTTGGGTGTGGATCCTCGAGGTGTCCTGCGATAAAGGCTTAAATTTGGGTTAAAGTCATTGGTCAACAATTAAGAGGACCTGGACTAAGTGTAGAAATTATTAGCTACCTTTGCTTTAAACCTAAAATAGAATTATGAGTTTAGCGTTTTTATTAAAAAGGGACCTAGATTCAATGTGAATGTGTACAACACATTACAACACTAAACCTAGACAAAATTAGTTTAATTCAATGACAATTATTCTCAAATTAAGGAAAAGGGATACTTTTTTCATTACTACAAGGGGTAACTTCTTAAGTTTATATTTTTTGGTTGGAATAAATATTTGTAGTGGAGGATCTTAGTAACCTAGTCTTTTAGTATCTCTTGATGGTGTTCTTTTGGAGAGAGAATGGATCTCATGCTCATTGTTTATGTCACATCCTAGTTTTCTCAAGATTCTAAATCCTTTACTGTAATGTTGTTCCAAGCTAATGGGTGTGTTGGTGACTTTGTTCTCATAAGATAGTGGAGTATCAATAAGTATATCTTCACTATTACCACTATTAATGGGTCTATTCATGGTCCAAGGATGAGGCATAGTTTTTGATTCAATTTCAAGATATGAAAGGTTAAACATGTCAAGTTTAGTAATGATCGGAGGTGTTGGTTGTTAACATTGGTTATTAGGACATTACATCGAAGGATAAAAGGTTGTATTTTTTTTTAGGTTATGCAAGGATTTATTTATGAATTCATTCATTCTTTTCTCATCTTCTCCTAAGATATCTATGTCATGAGGAAATTCATTGGGAAGTGGAGGATTACAAATGTTATTTTTTAGAATTAGGATCACCACAAAACACAAAGCTTGAAACATCAACCAAAGCTTTCAAGGACATCCAAATGTTACAAAAAAATGTATCCATAATGAAATGTTGCAATGAGGTTAAGATCGTTATTACACAAGTGAAGAAAAATCAAGCAAAAACTTTGGATAGAGGCTCCTAAGAGTATTATATCACAGAAAGTTGGCCTATGCCAAAATAACAGGACATAATCACCTAAGGGCATCTGAGTCTTGATCAGGGGTTCAAGAAATTCAAAATGATTGTGTACTAAACTAATTGAGGACTATAATTTTACTTTCAAAATGGTTAATCAATGATAATTTCTAAAAATTTAGCAATTTATATGCCCATTTGAGGAAAAATGCAAGTGTGCAAATTTTTTGAAGATGTTTGAACAATTTTGGATGCAAGTTTTAGATCTAGACTACAATAAATGGCTAGTTATAAGATGTAAGAACTTAGAAATGTTGGTTTTTGATGCAATATTGAAACATAAATATTGCAATTTCCTTTCACTTTTATAATCTAAGTGAAAAATGTGTAAAACATGCAATTATGAATCCCTGACAGAGATCTGCAAGTGCCTACATCTTGAGCAAACAAAGATAGGCAATTGTGAAAAAGTTACTCAAGCTCCTGTACAAGGACAAGATTTCCAATGGGTGCCAAAGTCTTTGAACAAGGTTCTAAAATTTGAGAAAATGAATGTTTAAGTTGGTGTTTAAGGTTATGGTTCCTATTTGCAAAAAAGTATGATATTTACTATTTTTATAGAATTCCTCAATGCAAGTGTAATGCAAATGTATGATAATGTTTGAACAAAAAATTGTACTTTTGAAAGAAATTTTAAATGAAAATATGTTCTAAATGACTAAAACACACCCTAATGCATGCTATGATGCAATAAGACATGTAATATTTTTGAATTTTTATGAAAATTTATGATGCAAATATAAAACCCTAAGTAAGAAATACAAAACAATGCAAAACAAAATCTAGATCTAGTTCTAGAGTGAATGAATGCAATTTTTAGAAGTCTTGTGATGTCAAAATGTTAGGTTCACCAAATTGAAATATATAAAAGGGGAGAGGTCCCCTAAATTTTAGTTGTGTAAAACTAAATTTTCTCTTTAAACTCCTTTTTAAAGATTTCATTAGAATGTAGATCAACAAGGCACATAGATTAACTTTCAACCATAGAGGTGAGCCAATCAAGCTTGGGTCTACAATCTTAGAGTCTTGAAAATGGATTAGTAATGATTTTTAATGATTATACTAGTTAAATTGTATGACCTAATATAAAAATGCTAAATTCCTATAATGAACATACTATAATAAAAACTTGCAAGTAGATCTGGGGGGAATAGAGGGATGTGTACCTATCACCATAAGTTGGATTTGAGTGTTGTAGCAAGATTGGGTCATCATGGGTGAATGGGTCTTTGTAAACCTCTTCTAAACTACTTTTGGGGCCTCTAATGATGGATTTTACCCTCTTGTTGGTTATTTTTTATGAACCAAACATAATCTCATCCATTACCTATGAATCTACCAAAACTCAATTGTTAGTAAGGGTGAGGATTGGCCAACACCTAAGTGAAGCATTAAAACCCCACTTCTTCTCTTCAGGATCTGTGAAACCTAGGAGGGTAATCCTATTTATGTTCATAATATCCCTACTTGATCAAAATCATTTCCATACATAGATGTATTCCTTAGGAAGTGCAAATAAGAAAATATCATTAAAGGCTTGGTAGACCTCTTACGGAATTTCTATTCATTGCAGGGAATATAGTACTATTGAAGGTTTATATGGTGTGATTTAAAATATTTTATGAATTCATTCCCATTCCAAATCTCTAGCCAGGTTCAACACTAGCTCAGTCAATCACAAGATAAGTTAAAGGAAAGACCAGTGCCTAGTCTAACAGAACATTGGAGTCATACTTTGCAATCAATCAGTAATAAGGAGACTATTGGCATGCTACTTTGTGGCATCCAACTCACTGCATTTTAAAACATTGCTTCCTTACCAAATCCTATATCATTTTCCCACAAACCAATGATCTTATTTTAGCATTAAATCAACTCATTGAATTGAAGCATAAACAAACCCATTCATTCAATGCAAATGGTAGAAGACAAATGAAATTATAATTAACAATTTCATTCATAATTTGTGAGGAAAATACACAAGAGAGCACATATTTAAGATCTAGTATTTTCTTTCATTACTGATATTACTTTGTAAAACCATTTTAAGATCAAAATACATTATGACTCATATCCTAGACTTTTCTTTTGATATATTCAACAACTTATCTATTTTCATTCTATTGCTCTCTGAGCATAGCCTTTACCTAGACCTTTCTTAGACTCAAAATTTTATGAACTCTCTTCTTTCAGCCATGAAATCCCCTTTATAAATAGGGGAGCAACAAGCATCTGGCTGACTTACAATTACATTTCATTTCATTTCAAAACCTAGTTTCAACCGATTTCGAGAGATTCCCCAAGTGGTTTTATGTAATCATTTGAAAGTAGGGGAAGGAAAAAGACAAAAATCATGAATAGAGTACCGTTAATTGTTGCTACTACATCCACGTTGAACAAAATATTTTGTATCATACTAGCCAGAGGACTTCCACATCAGCATGGAAGATTAAAAGACCAAAACCATGAACATGTTGAAAAGAGTGCATCCTATGCAAAGACCATGGTATCATCGAAAAAAAATAAGGAGAAGACTCTATTTTTAGTCGTCAGCATCAAATTTTGCTCAACCACTCCTTGTTCATGATGAAATTGGAGGAACCATCACCACATCCTCATTAGAGCTTACATATGGCACCAGAGAGAAGATACTGGCCATATCCCGAGTCAATGTCTCCTCTAGCATCCGAAGGACTATCAAAGAGTACAATGGGAAACTTATGTTTTCCTAGGAAGGCCCTATGACTCTTGTCTATTTTCCTAGCCTTCTTTGCAGGCTTAACCAGCTCCTTGCCCTTAAACTTGACCAATTCTTCTAAAATGGTCTTGTTCCTTAAGTTGTAAGTACTTTAGAAAAAAAAATTCTTCTTATGACCATGAGACCTCCTCTTACCCTTTGAAACCTTAGAAGTCGCAAGGACTTCTTGCTCAGCTACAGACATATCCTCATAACATTCAAATGCATTAAGCTAGCTAGACCTCCTAGCTAGCTGAATTGGCACACCAAAATTTCCTATTTAGCAAAACAAAGGGTGAAAACTAGCAAGTCTAAATTGAGCATAAACTGACAACTAAAAATCCTCTGAATCAAATTTGCAGGGAAGTACACCTACAGACCCCAACAATCACAACCAATCCCAGAAAAAGGAATTCCTAGGTGAACTAGAGTATGAATGATAGAGAGCCCAATTGAAGACTAACTCACTTGGGACAAGAATTTTCACTTCTCAACTCAGGGAAATTAACACTCGCACACTTCTTCAATAACCCACATCTCACATTCTCTACAGACTGAAAATGGTGAAAATGAACAACAAGTAATCTGCATTAAATAGATGATTTGTAGCTTGCAACAATTAATGATTCAAGAACTCCTTGGGCGAGTGAGTTGATAACTTAGTAGCTAAGCTTTGAATGTAGGCCATCAATCCTTGAGGCTTTAAAACTTCATCCATGGTGATCATGAGCATCATTTTTTTGCCTTTAGTAACTTGTTCCTAGAAAATGGTGATGCCACCTCAAATGCTGCCACATTTTTCCTTAATCTTCATTAATCATACATGATCTGACAATTAGCATGCAACACCAACTCAATTCGTGCTCTTTCATTAATATTGGAAAAGTACACAAAACCAACATTTGAAGAGAACATTCCCTTATACACTCCATCACTCATCGCAGAGTCACCACCCCAAATTCCAGGGTTCAATCAACAATGAGAGTATTATCGTGATGAACTTCAGCCCGTTGGATCATCTTGCTTTAAAACCATATCAACCGTTCTCAACTTGTCTTGTTATTTTCTTTCTTACTTTATATGATGTCCTCAGGATACAACCACCTTTCCTTTTCAATCAATAGCCATTACCGATCGCTAATACATTTCATCCTTCACTAGTTCTATTAGCGATGTAAACACCCACACAATGAAATCTCAGCCCTTGAATTTATGACCAATCCTTGCTCATGTTCACCTTCCCATCACGCATTTTTGATTCATACTTAGAACTTTGGATCTCATCAGTGATGAGAGATACAACGATGAAGCAAGATAAAGACATGTGCACCTACATGAGAATCAATGATACAAAAGACATCACATCTAAGATCCATTCAAATTAGTGAAAGAAAATTGAACAAATAACCCCATTGCTCATTGCTATTTTGAAACTTAAGCTTTAGAATGAATCCACGATGAGCGATAAAATAAAATATAAAATCACTAGGGCCATTGCTCATCACTAATTCTCCTCATACAGTTTGCGAGCAGTTAGTGATAAGAGATCCCAGCGAGTACATTGAACATTTGCATTGTGTATCGCTAATATAGAACTTAAACATTCAAAACCCATCTGCAATACACAAAACACATAAGATACATCATATCGGTGATCACTATTTGAAAACTTACTATTATATAACCATCCACAATGAGCCATGAAGAGAAGAATGAAAGATCCAAGGCCATTGTTGTTCGCTAACTTACAATATTCTCAAAATCCATTAGTGATATGTGAATATTCAACAATACAAGGAGAAGCAAGAACATTGCCTATCGCTATTTCACATTAAGAGCTCTCAAAGCTATCCGTGATGAGCGAACTCAAAGGAACACTACCCATCACTAAATGTTGATTCATAACATACACTTCAGAAGCCTTTTGCGATCAGCGATAAAGATAGGTGGCTGATGGGACTTAAGTGAAAACTTTTAAACATGTGCTCAGAAGTTTTTGTAATGAAGGGGAGCCTGTAGGATGACATGAGAAAAGGGGGTCAAAAGTTCCTAAGTCATAAAATGCAAAGGATGTAAAGGCCAAAAAGGGCCCTTAATTCAACCTTATAAAAAATTAGATACTGACACCTATGCATGAGGGATCAGTTTCCCTATGACCATTAATGACATGAGATGTTTTAGTGCAACCAACAATGGGGAACAAAAGGTAAATGAAAAATTAGAGCTTTGCAAGCATTTAGAGCTAAGGGTTTCTTAAGGAAGGATTCCAAGCTAGCACAAAAACCATTCAATAGTGATGAAAAGAAAAACCCTAAGCCTTCAAATACCAACCTAGTATTCAAAATGTGACAATATTTTGAGATGGAACAAAAAAAAATTGAGGGTTCCATCACCTTTGATTCTCAATTATATAGTTCTCAAAATTTCATTTTCTCACCTGCTTTCAATAAACCTTGGTCATAAAGCATAAGGAAAATAGATTTTGGTTTTCCCTTTCTTTTCAACTCGTTCTTTGCATCTAAAGTCAAGGTAGTCTTGAGGTAGTTTAGGGAAATTTTCTCCCTTTAAACTCTTTGGTGTCTCAGATACTTGGGAGTAGAGAATCCCTTTTCTCTACAAAAATTAGTGGGTTTTTCGATGATCATGTAGTTTGTGCTTGTAGAGGTATCAAAAGAGCTTCATGTTATAATTTTGGAAATTTAAGTGAATGAGTTACAATAGGAGAGAATACATATGATAAAAAAAATTAGGGAGAAAAAAATAGTCCTTGCTTCTTCTTGGGGTAAGGGTAAGTGGTAGAAGCATATAGACAGTGAATTATTTGATGGTGAAAGAAAAGTTTAGGATCATAATTAGATAGGTGAAAATGTAAATACTTCAAAGAAGTTGATACATGATTGTAATAATTTTGATGGATTTGATTCATTGAGCTCTAGTTGTCTAACATCCCATTTGAAAAATAACACAAGCCATGTTACAATAGAAACTCTCATCTTCTTTATAGGCATGGAAGGTCTTGTGGACCAAACTTTGGTAAATTAGGAAATAGGAAAGTTTGCACATGATTACAAAGAGACTTTTGAAAAAATTATAAGTAATGAGGTACCACAACAAGAAATTCTATATTATTTTTTTGAAATTACAAGGTATGTGCAGGATCATGATGAGCTAAAAAGTGGCGATATGTAAGTGATATGATGGCCCATGTGGCTGATGACTTTTTTTATTATCCAAAATTGATGAAATGAAAAGGGTTTTTAAAAGAGATTCTTAGCTTTCCATCAATATAAATTATGCTTTACTTTTAATTTAAGAAATATTTATTATTCATTTTCTATTTGAATTATGACTAAAGTCTTGATTGATGATTTGATTAAAAACATCTATAGCTTTCAAACAATATCACATTTTTGAATCCAAAACATGTGTCACATTCTATGCTTTGCATACTATAGGATTAAAAATAAAATAAAAATTCATGAAGTTTTGATCAAGTTAAAATTGGTCAACATCACAAATTTTATATTTTTTAAATTTGTAATTAAAAATTCATAGTATTATTTACTTAGAAAAAATTGTAAAATATATACCATCACATTGGGACATGGTCTCTTATATCAAAATCTTATAAAATATTATCATTTATTGTAGGTACGGTGGCAGACAGACACCTACTTCTTATTTTTCACAATTTCCCGGAATTTTCTGCATGATTTATTTATTTTAAATAAACCTAGTATTACAAAACTACATTCAATTTACTACAAATTATATTTTTACATATTTTTTGAAATAATATGAATAACTAATTCAAATTTTTACATCAAGTTGTCTAACTCTGATTTTTTTGAATATTTTGTTACTTAAGGGCCTATTTTTTCCATGATGGTCCTGCACATACCCTACATATGAAATATAAAGTTATACACCTCATCTGCAAACTAATGTCTCTTATGATATTTATTCTAGAAGATGTGTCTATTGAAGTTTATCAAATGGAAATTTCAACATAGGAAATATCCCTTCTAATAGTTTTAGAGACTCAAGTGACCATCCAAACTAGACCATGAACAAGGTGGATGCTATGAAGAGTGTGACCAAGCATACAAAGCTTAACAAGCAAGAGAAAATTTCATGAGGATTTCTATCTGTTGAAGGAAGCAACTAGTTCACTTTGAAGAAGAAATGTGTTAATGAAATTTTGTACTTAAATAGGAAAATTTATAATCATATTCAGTTTCAAGAAGGTTTATCTACTGTGGACAAAGATTTTGGCGCTATAGGACTCCCTTGCACTTCTGGGATTTTTCAGCTAAAAGGAGAGAGGTAGGCCAAAATGGGAAATGTCTACACTCAAAACTGATGCAAGATGAATGAAATATGTCTAGATGTAATTATCTAAATGCAATAAACTGATAAAAGAGATTGATTATTAATGCAAACTAATGAAAATGCAAGTTTTTTGGAAACACAATGATGTATGCAAAAATGACCTAAGAATGCAAACAAACAATAACAGAAATAAATAAAACTAAAGAGGTGCCCCTAGAAGTTGAAATGTGATGCGGAGAGGCTCTAGAAACCTACAAAATTGATTGGAAAAGCTGACTGGGACACTTATGCCAAACTAGGTAACTTAGTCCTATTTTGGGAAAATTCTTTTAGAATAGGTTTTAGGAAACTAGGTATCCAAAACTACAAAAATGACTTTTCAGGCCTAGCAGTGGGACTAATTCACTGCATATGGTGACTTAGTCCACCTGGGAATCTTAGAAATGTCAGGGAAGGAATCTAAAGTCTTCAACCTGCACTATTGTTCCTGACAGTCTGTCAGATCTGAATCTATAGAATAAAGTATTTAGGTGATCTCCAAGTTTCTCTTATGGTTTTGTTGACTTCAAATGAACAACTTGAATGAATTTGACACCTTTTCAAGCCTTGTTCTTTGACATGTCTGCATATAATACTTGTGAAACACACATACAAAGAGGAGAAAATGGTTAAGGGCTAGAGAATAGGGGTTTTCCTTGGTCAAACCCTGATTTGGTAACTAAACCCTTGAAAATAAAATGAAATGGAAAGAGAATGATGAATAAACAACATGCAATGTCACTACTGACCAAACCCTTGATGTTGAAATATGAAGATATGTTGCTCCAAGATGCTTGAATGAATGAATGATTAGATGGATTGAATGCATGAATGAACTCGAGAATAAAATGAAAGAGAAAACCCTATATTTATAGTTGATTATAAAAAAATTCTAGAAAATACCACATCACAAGCCGACTTTAAGGTTAAGAGAATAATATCCCGCTAGAATTTTGAAATATTTTTTTATTTTTTAGCCTAGTAGGACTAAGTACCCCTATTGGTGACATAGTCCCACTTATGAAATTTAAGTGGGTGTCAAGAATTAAAGAGCAATAAATATTTTTTAACGAGATTATTCTAAAAAATACACTTAAGTAGGGCCGATAAGTATATTAAGGGGCCATTTAAACATAAGAACGGGTTGAATTATTGATGAAAAGCCTAAGAAAGCATGAAAGTTTGATGCAAGAATTTAAAAAAACTTTGAAATAAGAGTTGGTAAGTGATAAAAATAGGTTATTTAAGTGAATTATGTTAATAAGATCCTAGAAAAGTGTGAAAATGTGTTATAACACTTCACAACACTTTTGCAAGGCATCATAAAGTTCTTAATGATTTATAAGGACCCAAGACCTAATGTGAATGTGTGACAACATTAAATCAAGGAAAAATCAAGTCAAAAGCACAATGAGGGCATAAACAGGAGAAAAAGTAAAAAGGCTACTTTTTCCATGTCCACATTTACCCCCCACTTTAGTGAGAGGATGAACCTACTTCAAAATCACACTAAAGTAGAGCAACAAATCTCAAGAGGGGTTCCAATGAACTAATTCTTAGTAGAATGAGATGACAATGATTGAGAGGAGTGATCAAGCCCCCAGGATCAAGATCCCATGGCAAACTAAAAATAAGCACAAAGAAAACACCTGAAAGATATGATGAAAGAGAGAAAAGAGGGAATAGGATCAAGCTTTGATCATTTGTCTAGCCTGTTGCGGATCAGATCTATGTTGTTTTTCCAGAAAAGAAAATGTATACTCACTCTGAGGTGATGGAATTTATGGTTGTCTATGGAGTGAGATGTCCTAAAAAGTGAGAAACATAGACTTGTGGCTGGTATGCACTCACACACACACAAGTGGCAATGGGAAAAGTCATCCCTCCTAATGGCCTTCTCACTCAACCATACCAAAGTTATACCTCCTGATAACTTTAATAAGGTGCCACAAAGGAAAATGACTTTTCATGCTTCATGAGACAAGCAAATCTTTGTGTTCTTAGAACTAATTAACAAACGAGATGGCACCATAGGCATGCAAGTTGTGTTATGCAAGTTGGCCATATAACAAATGCAAAATTTAAAATACAAAGAATGTTCAAAGGAGTCTTGCTTACTTCATGTGAGGGCTTAGCTTAGGGAACATTGTGTCTAATGTCCCCAAGAGAGGACCAATCAAAGAATAGAAGATTCGTAACTTCGGGGATGTAGTGCATCACATCATATCACTAAGAGGAATGTAATATGCTAAGATAGATCATGCTCATGAAGGACACTACACCCAATGTCATCCACAAAGTGACAAATGCATCGTATGAAACAAGAAGGTTGTGCTAAGAACCAAGAACACAAGAAACAACTCATGGTATTGGTTATTGTCCTTTGATTGAAATAACCAAGCCTTAACTCAACAT
Organism: Sequoia sempervirens; assembly: GCA_007258455.2. NCBI lineage: Eukaryota > Viridiplantae > Streptophyta > Pinopsida > Cupressales > Cupressaceae > Sequoia > Sequoia sempervirens. The sequence continues at coordinate 13,756 of VDFB02382617.1, forward strand.
TAATACTATCACAAAACACCCTTCTAAGACAACTTTAACATTAGTAAATCTTGAATTGATAGACACTAGTGGTCTTGATTGTTCTCCTTTGCTTGAAGTGAAACAAACAAAGACATCCTCGCTTAATGTAAATTTCATCTCGCAAAATACTAATCATTTGAATTCATTAGATTTTATACCCTCCTATACAGGAGAGAACAAAATCTCACAATCTAAATAATCTTGCATAGGTATGACATCTTGTACATCTAAACAAGACGTATCTTTATCACAAACTACAGACACACCTTCTATTATTGATCAAGAGTGTATCTTGTCAAGACTCCTCCAAGATCACTTGATCTCCCTTCCTCCAAGAACTTGAAATAAATTTTATTCTGAGACTTTATTTTGTGCCTATAATAGAGTTCATGAAATCCAACATCTTAAGGAATTTGGTAATATCCCTTATGTGGGAGCACCCAATTTCCCTAATTTTCACTCTATTGTGCATCTTATCAATCATTTTGGCTCACCTTTTTCCTGCATTAAGTGGGGGCAAGGGGTTAAGTAGCCTTGTCCTCCTATGTCACTTTTCATTGTCTCTTTTGGCTATTCGTTAACTTTTCATGTGCATATAAGAGAAAGCTTGGGATGTGGATGGCATGCCTTAATATGGCTCATGTGTGACTTACTACCTTTTTCATGATGTAGCGTATAGGAAACATATGACTTGCATAGGGATTTCCAAGTAAGCTTTCATGTCTTCTTCTTCTACTTTAAATAAATTGCTCATAGTAATGGTGTTAGCAACTTCTTTACAGTGGGGGCATACATTGACACTCACATTTCATTGTGTGATTTTCTTTGTTCTTGTGATTTCCTCTCTTAGAAACATTAGGTACAATGTTGCCCAGGATGAGACATTGCACTTGTCCTCTCTTGGAAACAAGATGAGACCATTTGCACTTTTCCTATCTTGGAGACATTAAGCATGATGCTCCCTAAGATGAGACCTTGCATGAACTAAGCAAAATCCCTTTGAATAAACCTTACACTATGTTGCATTTACAATAATCATTTTTGTGTGGAACCTTATTAAAGTTATCATGAGGCATAAATTTGGTATGGTTAAGCGGGAAGCCCATTCTGAGGCATGAATTTCCCCATAGCCACTCACGTGTGTGTGAGAACATATCATTCATATGTGTCTCGCCTTCTAGGACTTCTCACCCAACAGACAGCCAAGAGTTCCATTGCCTCAGAGTGAGTATGAACTTTTGGAAAATAACCTAGATCTTATCCACAACGTGTTGGAAAAATGGTCAAAGCTTGATCCACCCTTTTTATTTTCACTTTTCTCTTCCTTCTATTTCTTTCCATTGCATGATTGTGTATCTCATTTTGTTGCAAACCATTCACCTTGTGCTTGTCCTTTTGTACTTATGTTGGCTTGACTTAGGATATTGAATCCTAGGGGCTTGTGCAACCTCTCTGATCTTTTTCATCCTTTTTCATTCCCATTGGTACGATTGAACCGCTCTTCAATTTCTACTTTAGTGTGATTTTGAAGCAAGTTCATCCTCTCACTAAAGTGGGGGCTAAATGTGGACATAGGAAAACTATCCTTTCTACATTTTAGCCCCTCCTTGTGATTTTGGCTTGATTATACCTTGATTTAATGTTGTAATGTTATTAATACACTCACATTAGGTCTTTGACCCTAGAAAAATGCAAACAATACATGTCTTGTAAAGGTTTTGTAAAGTGTTGTAAAATACTTTCACGCTTTTCTAGACTTTTATTAAGCATTTGAGTTTAATGGACCTATTTTTCTTCTAATTTAATATTGTAAAATATATTTAATATTAATCTGGAAGGGTTGTAAACTAAACTTGACTTTAATCTAGTGTTATAATGTGTCTTACACATTCACATTGGTTGTTGTGCCTTTTTAGGCTATGTGGACCTCATTTTAATGATGAAAAGTGTATTTAATCACACTTTCACATTGAAATTTGTGTCCCTAGCCCTAATTGACCTTTATATCATCATTAAGAAGCCCCTATGTCCCCATATTGTGCATCTTGAGGCTTAATTTGATCAAAGACCTGATGAAATCAACATAAAAACTAAAATTCTTCATTCCTCGACAATCCAGCTAGCACAAGGGCCCCTCTAGGACTAAGTCACCCATCTGGGTGAATGAGTCCCTTCCAGGTGGGACTGAGTCACCCAGAGTGGTGAATTAGTCCCATTTGGGTTATTTTTGAGGTTAGAGTGAAAATTTTTGGATTTTATGTTTTATTTTCCTCCATGTCAGCCTTGGGGATCAAATTAACTACTAAATTAGGTGAATTTCCTATAAATACAAGCTTATAAACCCTAATTTATAACTAATTCATTATTCATCCATCATTCATCATGTTCTTAAGTCAAACAAGCTAGGGTTTTATCATTTCAAGTCATTAAAATAGCATTTTTCAGACATTCAAGGGCAGATTCTTCATTTATTACTACAAAAAAATCAATATCTATCATCATGGAAAGTTTCTAATCCCATTATTCCATGCTTCATTACATTATTTCTTCATTTTGGTTTAATTACCTAAAAAGGGGTTTGACCAGCAAACCCCCATGCACTAACATTCAACATTCTCTCTTTCCTTGTGTGTTTGCAAATTTAGGTATCTTGAGAGTTTGAAAATCATTGAAGAATAGGTTGAAGAATTTTTCAACCTCCTCTTGGAAAGTTCAAAATATCAACAAAAGGTTACTTACAGTGTTGAAAATCAGAGTCTCAGAGGCTAAAAACTCTCAAGAACTGAAGGGCGGACCAAGGGCTTATGTTTCCACTTTTAGATTTTTAGAAATTCAAAATTGGACTAATTCACCAATCATTGAGAATTAGTACCATTATACATGTCTATCAATGATTTTTGTAGATTTGGACAGACATTTGGTTAAAACAAGCTTTGAAGCAGTTTTTCCAGATCTAGGACTAAGTCGCCTAGATTGGCACAAGTGTCCTAGTTGGCTTCTCCATTAGGTTTTCTAGGATTCCATACCTTCATTCCATCCTTTTTCATCTTCCAAGTGTACACCTTCAATTTCATCAATTTTTGTTACAATTTACGGTCATTTCTAGGTGCTTTTGCATATCACAATGTGTTTTCAAACATCTTGCATTTCTTTAGTTTTCATTTAGTAATCAATATATTTCTTCAATTTTCTGCATTTAGGACATTACATTTGGACATAATCTTGAGTATAGACTGCAATTTTGGCCTATCTCTCTCCTTTTAGGTGAAAAACCCTAGAAGTGTTAGGGAGTCTTATGGGCACTAAGAACCAAGAAAAAGAAAAGTAATGCAAAATGATAATGCCAATTTATTCCCCCACTTTAAATGAATTGCTACACACCATTTTGTGAGCAATCACTTTAAAGTAGCAAATGAAAAATACAAACAAGAAAGGAAAGAAATACATGAGAGCCAACTTGCAAAACCCTATGCTAGGTCATATGTTTCTGAGTAAAGCTATGCCATGTAAAAGAAAAGGAAAGAGGAGTTTCCTGCAAAAAGGAAAACACCAAACCCATAAGGGATCTATTTAATTGGGGTTAGTATGTTCGTTGCTCCAATGTTTTGTAAAGATCTTGGAACTGTCATCATTCCCAAAATACATAGAACTAGAAGAATGACACAAAGAGAGCGAAAACAAAAGAAAAAAGGACCCTTTTGGGTCAACATGGAAGAGACTAGGGTGTCTCAACACTTTGCATCATCCCCAAAAGGAAAACACAAAACAAAAGTGAAAAGAGAAAAGGAAAAGGAAAAGTGAAAAAGGAAAGCATTTTAGGTCAACATGAAGGAGACAATCTAGTCTCAATGCCTTGCATCATCCCTAAAAGGAAAAACACAAGAAATGAAAGAAAAATAGGAAAAGAAAAGTAAAGGGTCTTTTTGGGTCAACATGGAAGAGATGTAGGGAATTTTAACACTTTGCATCATCCCCAAAAGGAAAACATAAAACAAAAATGAAAAGAGAAAAGGCGAAAAAAATTCATGACATATACAAGAATGAAGGTACAAATAAAGGAATGTCACAAAGAGAGAGAGCATCAAATAGTACATCACGAGGGATCACATTGCACACATGCAATCACACAAAATAAATAAAAAATGTAAAAGACTAGTAATGAAAATGCAAGTCAACCATATAACAAGTCATCCACCGCCCAATCTTAGTTGGTATAAGTGGGAGGTGAACAACATAGCTAGGGGACAATAACAAATGCATTACTAGGAACAAGCTAGCAACTTCTTTCCCCCACTGAGTGAAAGACAATAATGATTTGAGGTAGGTGATGAGAAAAGGGGCATGCAATAGTGAGAATGGAAGATTCTACAACTATTGCATGGAAAGGAGTGTGAAAGTGTACTATGGGATTATGGGATAGCAGTAAGTTTCATTGAAGTGATACTTGCTCAGTATCTCCTTCAAAGTATGACACTCTTCACTATGGTATCAAAGAACACAACTGTATTTACAATATGGTACATTGGAATCTTTAGGATGTATTATCAACTGATTCATAGGTGGTAATATTATGAGTTCTTTGTTTAAAAGTATTTGCAATTTCCTATCACATTCAGGTGGTGGATGGAGAGGAAACTCAATTTTTATTAATTTTTAAGGTTGTTTGTGTTTACTAGATTCACCCTTCTCAGGAATTGAAGGAGGAGGACCCATGGGGATCCTTTTATCCTTATCATTATTATTAGTCAAGGGTTGCTCATGAAGAAGAAGGATATTCAAATCAGGGAGAAAGTCAAATATCACCATGCCATTATCACAAAGCCTTAGATACTCTCTAGGAGGCTTATGATCATGAGGGGGATCTTGATAGCCTATCCCCTTTGTATTTTATTCATTTTATACTTTTTCAAAAATTTGATGTATTTCATGTTAATTTATTGTGTCACATCCTTGTTTGCTTAAGATAGTGAAACCTTTTCCATATGTTTCTTGAAGATTGATAGGAGTGTTAGTTACTTTATTATCATAGAATGGTTGTGTGTTGGCTTTTTTAGAGGAACTAGGTTCACCTTGTGCAAGGAACTTAGTTTCAACCTTTGTTTCAGGATGTAAGTAACTAAATGTCTCATGAGGTGGTATAGTAGGAAGGTCTTGTGGTTTCATGGATGGATAAAATGATGCATTATCTTCAAGGTTATTAAGGAAAGTTTTCAAGAACCAACTCATGCTAGTTGTGGGCTGATTCCACAAAGCTGGTTTACAATTTCTGGGAGGAACTGGTTTTTGCTGAAATCGCATCTTTTTAGAAAATATAATATTTTAAGCCTTAAAAGGTTCCATTTAAATAATCCCAATTGAATAGGGTTTGATCAAACTACCTTAAGTCAAACCCCCTTGGATAGAACCCCGCTAGTTTTAATCCATACCTATAATAGAGTCTCCTTTACACCTATCAAAATGCTGATAAAAATCCACTTTTGATTTACCTTTTGGGGGATCAAATGAATTCATTTAAAATTTATTTTTTCTAAGTATGTAGTCCTTATTATAAGCTTCCCAAAAAGTATAATTTTAAATAAATTTAATTTAATTATTATATTTATTTTTTATTTCTTATGAATGTAGGTTTTTCACCGAAAATCAACCTCTTTGTTCTGCACATGTGGAAAAATAGCAAATTATTAAAAAAAAAAGATTAAAAATATCAATGCACTAGATATTGAAGTCCTTGATCCAACAAAGAAAAAAAAATTGAATTTTGATACATACAAAAAAAGTTACGCATTCTACGGTCGCGCTATGTCTGAATTATGTGGTTTGAATTCAAAACTTGATTAAAAGAAAAAATATTAAATAAAAACTATATAACAAAGTGGAGCACTAGATATCAGGTTACAAAATTCAGTTCAGAAAATTTACCTTATGGAAAAAAAGTTAATACATTATCGTTGAGCATCACTTTTTTAAAATGTTCACGAAAAAAATTAGTTTTGAGGAGATGGAAAAAGTACAGTATTCCAAAATAGAAAAATGTATTTATAATCTATAGTGGAATTTCTTCCAGAACTCATTTGCATCATCTTCAAATTCCTCACGATTTAGCCACTATAGGTTCCCGAAAGAAAAGATTTAGTTAAAAAAAATATTTTAGTGTCCAGTTTGGCCAAAAATTGTAAACCACTATTGTGGGATCACCCTGTGTGTGTGTCAAATGAACAAGTGATGCAAATTATAATGAAGATTATGAAGATAATTAAATTACATGAAATTATATGAACAAGATGATGGAAATTACATGAAATTATGTGATGGAAATGATAATGAATATTATGATAAATGAATAAGTGGAGGTGGATTCTATGGTAGTGAGCTATATGATTCTATGTATGATTCAACATATGCTCAAATGCAAACTAAAAATATGCTAATCTAAAATGCAACTATGATGCAAGATGGGACATAAAATGCAACTATGAAGCAAAGTATGAATCTAAGATGTAACTACAAAGCAAAAAATGATATGAAATGTAACTATAAGACTCCAAAATGCTCCAATGCTCCATTGATATTACTACATAATAACTCTATTCAAAATGTGGATGCAAAATACAATGGAAAAAGGGTTGTATTTATAGGATTTTTCAAGCATCTTGTGAGATGGAAAAGATCAACAGTCCAGATTCAAACAAGAAGGAGGAATGGTGGAGATGAAGAGAATCAAGAATGTGTCTCCTTGACCAAAGACAACATGTAAAATGGATGGGAGACTCAAGTGTGGGAAGAAAATACCATGTTTTTGAAAGTTTGTTGAAGATAATTTTAATTAAAAATTAGAATTCTTTAATTTCATGTGACCTTGGTGAGGTGGCATGAAAAGTTGAAGATAATTCTAATTAAAAATTAGAATTATTAGAATTTCCCCTTGACCAAGGGAAACATTCCAAATGGATCATGAGAGAATCAAGTGTGTGAGAAATAAGCCATGTGTTTGAATGTCAAATGTGTGGGAATAAGCCATGTGTTTCAGGATAATTCTAATTTAAAAATTAGACTTATTTAATTTCATGTGACTTTGGTGAGGTGGCATGAAAAAAAATTTGTAGACATGTGCTTGAATTCCAAAATTGGGATTAGTGAAAATTAATTAAATAAAACAAACTTATAGAAATTTGTTCATTTAATTAAATTAGAAGAATTGTGAAAGTTGTAGACATGTGCTTGAATTCCAAATTTGGGATTAGTGAAAATGAATTAAATAAAATAAAATTATAGAAATTTGTTTATTTAATTAAATTATAAGAATTATGATTTTAGATTTGGAGAATTAGAAGGCGTGAACTATATAAATAAATTAAGAATTTATTTATAAGTAGATGAAATATTAATTAAATAACTAGTATTTAGTGGTATTCTAAATATTTAAGTTAATTTAAATTATATTTTTGCCTCTGAAATAATGTGCTTCAAAAGAAAAAGTAACCTCTTGATGCCGAAAAAATTAACTGCTGTTATTTTATTTGTATTTTCCCTCTTTGAAGTAATGTGTTTTACATTGCCTCAAAAGAAAATTCAATCATTCAGTTTTTATTTTTTATTTTATTTTTATTTTTGATACTGATTTATTGATTTTAGGTGACGGATATGTACTCCCTCGGGAGATAAGATGATGGTGCAGAATTTGCGATTTTTTGAAATTTTGATGATTTGGTGATGATTTCAAAATTTTATGGTTCAAAAACAATTTATCTCCCTAAGAATGATGTATAAGTTACCTAGATGATTAAATGTTTCCCTACTTTGCCTCCTTGTGTTTGGTGTTTGATAATCGGTTCAGCCAATTGTTTGATTTGATGATTTTGATTATTTTGATAGATTAACCTCATTATAGGTGAGTATCAATGATAGGATGATGATGATTGACCTCATGATAGGCGAGGATCAATAATAGGATTAATGATTGTCCTCATGATAGGTGAGGATCAATGATAGATTGATAATTGACCTCATGATAGGCGAGGTGCATTGATTGATGAACCTCATGATAGGAAAGGTTGGATTGATTAATGAACCTCATGATAGGTGAGGTTGAATTGATTGATGAACCTCATGATAGGTGAGGTTGAATTGATTGATGAGCCTCATGATAGACCTTGAGGTTGAATTGATTGATAAGATTGCTTATTAGCGATATGTTATGATCACAGGAGGATTTTAGAGTGCTACAGTCTGATTTTGGATTTTATTGGGCAATGTGGTTGACTTCTCTAATTGATATGCCCCCGTATAGGATTGATTAATGTACTAATACTTGATGATGTATTGATACTTGATGTATACACTTATTCAATTAGAGATTTTTGTGATTTCTTCCACTTTTTTGATGTATCTCTCCATGTTTTGATATCATTGTACACTTGACATTATTATTTTGAGGTTTATATGATATGCAATGGGTGATGATGATTGATCTATGTGACTATATGTTTTTATGATGTTTATATGATGATGATTATTGTGATTATGATGGATGCATTCTATTTTTGTTTTATGATGCTTGATGTGATATGATATGCTATGGATGTAAATGATGATGCAACTCATGTGTTGTAATTTTATGATGCTTTATGAATGATGCCTATATGATACATGTGATGGATCCTATTATGCTAATGAAATGTGATGCATTTTATTGTTTTTTGTCTTTTCTAATCCCAATAAATCATGCAATGAATGAATGATGGATGAAATGATCACATGATGGTGCATAGTTCAATGTATTTATGATGTTTATATGATGATGATCATGATGATGCCTATGTGATGATTATGTTGTGTATGAGGGTATGTGCAGGATCATGGTATGCCAAAAAGTGGCAATATTTGTAGGGTATGTGGCTGACGACTTTTTTTTCACCCAAAATTAATGAAATGAAAAGGGTTTTTAGAGGAGATTCTCAACTTTCCAAAAATATAAACTATGATTTAATTTGAATTTAATAAATAATTATTATTCATTTTCTAGTAAATTACATTAAAGTCTGATCGATAGGCGGTGCAAAAACATCTACCAACTTTCAAAGCGGTATCCTTATTTTTGGATCAAAACATCGTCACATTCTGGTTACATACTAAGTTAAAAAAGAAAATTAAATTTCATGAATTACATGACCAAGTTAAGGTAGTGAGCAGAATGATTTTATATTTTCCAATTTGTAATAAAATTCATAATTAATTGTTACTTGGGAAAAAAATTACAAAAAATATGCATCATCAGGACATGAGTCTCTACTTATATATAAAATATTACAAAAAATATTATCATTTATTATGGTTAGGGTAGTCAGGAGCGAGACACCTACTTATTTTCCCTAAAATTTAATACCATTGAAATTTCAAATTTTTCACCAAATAATTTTATTTTTAAATAAACCTAGTATTTTAAACTTCATTCAATTTCTAGAAATTATTCTTTATATTTTGCAAATAATAGAATAACTTCCAGAAATATTTCACGTAAGTTACTATTTCAATTTTTTCTGAATTTTTTTCCACTTAAGGGCTTGTTTGGCATACCATGATCCTGCACATGCCCATGAAATGATGAGATGATATATGAAATGATGTATGATTGATGACTCTACATGCTCTAAGGATGATGTTTTATGCTATATGAGATGGATTTTATTATACAAATGACATATGATGTTTATGTGATGATTATGTTGATACAGCTAATCCTTTGTCAGTCTTGGATTTGAGTAATAAAAAATTCATGCATCTTGAAAAATCTATCTTCACTACTAGTTTTAAATGTTCATAACAAAGGCATTACATCCTTTATTATCCAGTCATGTTTTTCAACAACTTCTTCTTCTTGGAAATATTACTTTGTTGGATATGTCTTTTAATTGAATTGAAGATCCATTTTATTAAAGGAATAAATGATTTCAATGATGCATCAAGTTTAATTATGCCCCTATTAAAATAGAGATGTTTTTTTCTTCTTACTCTATTGAATATGTCTTTGAATCTTCTTAAAGGACCAATTTTTGTAATCCATTAATAATGAATGAGATGATCAAGATCAACTAGATAAGATACAGACACAAGGCCCAAGTTTTTTCCCCTATTCCTCATCAAGACCAAGGAAGGGAAGAAAGGATGTATCTAGTAAGAATGATGGAATATGGATAAGATGAAAGATATGGATAAAGTGTATATGATAAGATATATGATGTTCAAGGAGATCCTTGACTTTTTCAAGATCAAAGATTGAAATGTAAGGAATGAGTATAGAAAGGATAATGGCCATGAATGATAAGATGGATGAAACTTGCCCCCAAGTGTAGAGTGCAAGACGAATATAGAAGATAGGATATGGATGATAGGGAGATGGAGGAAGGACTTAAGCATCAAGTTTCACAACTAAATATCCCTCTAATAAACCATGGAAATGGGGATTAGACTCGTAAATGTTGGAAGATTTAGGGTATGATGGGATAATGGATAGGAGGTTGAAAGGTTTGTTGATGGATAGATGGAAAGGATGACAAGATCAACATAGGCACACACCTTGAAGGGTGGTGTAGTGATGGAGGAAAAATGGATTTGGAAGGTGAGAGGTTTTTAAATGGAAGATTGGAGGAAGCTTTTGGGTTAGAAAATTTGGATGCCAATTTAGATTTCATTGCTTCTATGAGACTTTTAGGAATCCACATGATTTTTGACTTGGAAATTTTCTTTGTGGGCCTTTGTGGCCTTTGAGATTTTTCTCTTTGATTTATAGATCTTTGCAGTCTTGGAAATTTTTCTTTTTTGCAATTAAAACCTTCCTTTTGTTCTTTTAGTTGATTGTGGTCATTTTCATTTTATTTGATGGGACTTTATTTTTAATTTTCTTTGATTTTTGGATCAAATTTCCTTTTTTTGTACCTTCGATCACTTCATTGTTTTGATGAAGTTTTGGTTGCTTTTCATTGCTTGAAGGCCGGAGAGATGGATGGAGATAGGGCGCCGATGTATCAGCTGGATGGTTGCTGGAGGTACGAATCTTGAAGGCATCAGGAACATTGCACTTTGTTGATGAGGCTGAGACCTGGACTCGGTAGATGGAAAGGGTTTGATGAGGCCTGGATGAGGACCCTAGGATGGAGATGGGTTGATGAACTGATTGGGACCTGGATAGATGAAGTGAACTAAGTTGAGGACTCGGATGGTAATGGTTTGATGGACTGGAAACTTAGGTGTGGCAGGCCATGGCTGGTTTTCGAGAAAAAAGGTTCTGGGCCCTTGTTGCGACTCATCCTTTTCCTTTAGTTCATACTTTGACGCTGTTTCAATGGGATATATATTGTTGCAGAACAATTGATCTGTTTTGAGGAGGGACAGTGGATTAGAAGGATATGTTGATCAGAATAGGATGATGGGATCCTAATTTGTAGGTGTGGGGTTCATGGATGGCTTGTATAGGTTTGATAGGATCTTTACATGGTGATGATGGGGTACTTTGATCTTGAAATGGAAGAGGATCATGAGGTGTAGGAGATGGAGTAGCTTGCTCTTCATTAGATGTGGAATCATCATGTAGTGGTATGAAAGGAATATCTTGATCTTGAGAATAATGAACATCCTCATGGAATGAAGGGATATCCTTGGATGAAAGCATATCTTGATCTTGATGAGGAAGGTCATGAATCATGAGATTCTATAGAAATCATATCTTGATCATCAGGTGATAGAACATCATTAAATAGGATGGAAAAATTATCATGCTATTGGGATGAAACAAAATCATGAGATGGTATGGATTCATTAGATGTGGTGAAAGAAGAACTCAGAAGGATAATTTTCTCTTGAGATGGAATGGAGTCATTGTGGATGAAAAGTGAAAGGAGGGGATCATCATAGAATTCTTGAGAGATTCGGTCTTGGTCAAAAATTGGAAGAACTTGTGGAATTTTTGTATTATTGGATGAAGTGGAAAAAATGCTTTGATCTTGAGGTGTAGAGGAGTCTATGATAGCATGGCTTAGACTAAGAGATTGACATGACTCATTGGATATAGAAGATATGATAGAAGAAGGTGGTTGGAAGGAATTTTTAACTTGAGTGAAATAATCCTGAGATTTATTTTGGCCTATGGGAGATAAAGATAGATGCATGACATGGTAAGATTTCTCAATAACATTTGTGTTTGAATACTTTGATTTGGGTTTCTCATTTAACTTTTTCAAGAATTTGAAGACATTGAACTTGGATTGTGTGGTTGTGGGTGGAGGTTTCATGTCTATATTGTTGTTAGATTGATAAGAATACATGTCTGGTAGCAAATATCTCTCTGTGGTTTCTCTTTGTATGTCTTGGAGTTGTTGAAGGTTTTGCATCTGTTGAGTTAAAGCATTCAATTGATCCTCCTCTATTTTATCCATGGTGATTTGAGTTTCAATTTCCTGTTCTTTGAGTTTATAGTTTTTGGGATCTTGTTAAAATGGGCATACAAGTGTTATAGTTTTCACTAAACTTTTGATCTTTGTTTGGAAGAGTGCCAAGGATTAAAACTAAGTCGAATAGAATGGAAAATTCTATTGATGGGACTAAGTTTGATTTGATTGTATAACGTTGTTTTGTGATTAAAGGATGACAAATCTCGATGAAATAGTTTGCTGATAATCTGATGGGTGTGGTTTATTTTCAGTTTGGACATTGGTTTAACAGTGTCTGAGGGCCTGATCTTGGAACTTGAGATTTTAATTTTAGTTCAGACTATGAGATGAGATCTCAAATCTTTGAATCTTGGTTTGTTGTGTAGGTGTATAGTTGAGATTCTTACCATCTTTAAGTGGTCAACCTCTCTCTAAGACATGAGGTGATGACGTTTTGATGTCCTTGCAGATGAGAGGTTTGATCTTTGGTTTTATCGTTGTCTTTCAGAAATATTTTGACATGTTTTAGACTTGTTTACCCTAGGGAGTGAACACTCTTGGGGTTCTTGGATCGATACATCGAGATAGGAAGTTAGACCTGGTCTTCTTGAGTGCAAGGTGCCTAATAAAGACAATAAATTTAGCTTCACAGAACAAAGTTCAACAGACTAAAGGGTGCCAAGCAATACAAAATTTTGACTCTAAAACTAAATAAAACAAATAGCTACCCAAAGGACATTCTCTCATATTTTCCAATTGGACACTTGGTTGTTTCAATAAATTTAATTCTAAATTAGGGTTTTTACTTTTGACATGTGATGTTTTGATGATGTTTTGTTTTGAAAACACTTTGATAAAGACACATCAAGCAATGTACACTCCTAAGGTTGTGAAAGACTATATTATTTTGGATTCCATGTGGATTTTACCCCAAACATACTTATTCTTATCAAATGACTAGATGCTTGACCCCACTTGCTCCCCTCCATGGCACTCACTTATATAGGGCAGCCAAGCATCAATACCCATGAATCTGATCCCATGGCATATTTCTCATCTCTACTAAAAATTGTGAGAATGTGGATGCCTTTGCAACAACTATTATTGCACCAAAGAATAGATAAAGGTTTTTGGCCAAACTATAACAAGGGTTTTACTGTGGGCATTTCATTCATAGGAAACAATCCATGTGGGGAGAGACCATTGCTTCCCGTCTCATCAGAACTATCTGCATCATATTGGCCTTTGTTCAAGTATCCACATTTATATACCAGTTGGAAGTCACTTGGCTTTAGCGTGTTACCTGTTGGGTCATTCCCTTGGGTGATTATTTTTTCCCACAAGGAAAGCCCTCTAAGATAAAAAAAGAAAGCAAGTATACATGTAGTTCAATCAATCTTTATTTCGCATGAATAAAGAGAGAACACACACTATATACTCCACTCACACTCACAAATAAACACGAATGGGTCTAGATTTTTGGTCACCCACTTAAGGGGAGAGCATATGCCTACCATCCATCAAACACAAAAGACATTGGTGTTCATTAACCTTTTAATTAAGCTATGTTCCTAGCTTAACCAAAAGGAAACAACTAAATCACTTCCAATCCCTACAATATGTCAGTAGTTTATGATTGATTCTTTGACAACGAATCTGGAAAACCTTCAAAACAACAATACAGGGTATTAGCCTTTGGATTGTGTGGTCATGGGTTCAAGCCCCACAGTGGGTTCCATTTTTTGTGTGTGTCAAATGTGGAGAGTTAGTATCAACACAAACCTTAATGAAACGAATTATATCAAAGATTTGCAACAAATAAACTACTCTACTTTGCAGTTTAAACAAATCTTTTGAGAACATCCCACTGTCCTCTATTCCTAATGATTTATTAAACCATTTGGCCCTTATATTTTTATGTGCATAATGGTTGGGTATGTGCAGGATCATCATGGAAAAAACAGGCCCTTAAGTGGCAAAAAATTCAAAAAAATCAGTGTTAGGCAACTTGACCTAAAAAATTGAATAAGTTATCTATATTATTTCAAAAATATGTAAGAATAGAATCTGTAGAAAATTGAATGTAGTTTCTAAACTACTAGGTTTACTTAAAAATAAATAAAATCTATTTGGTGAAAATTTGAAATTTCAATGTAGTAGTACTTAAATTTCAAGGAAAAAATAAGAAGTAGGTATCTATTTGACCACCCTAACCACAATAAAATGATAATATTTTTTATAAAATTTTATATATAAGTAGAGGACTCATGTCCGGATGTGATGCATATTTTTTTTAAATTTTTTTCTAAGTAAATAATTAATTATGAACTTTTTATTACAACTTTTAAAAAATATAAAAACGCATATGTCTGACCACCTTAACTTGGTCAAAACTTCATGAAATTTAATTTTTCATTTTTTAATCCTATAGTATGTGAAGCAGAGAATGTGATGCATTTTTTGGATTCAAAAAATGTGATACCATTTGAAAGTTATAGATGTTTTTCAATCATCCTATCGATCAAGACTTTAGTCATAATTCTAATAGAAAATGAATAATAATTATTTATTAAATTCAAATTAAAGCATAATTTATATTGGTGGAAAGCTGATAATCTCCTATAAAAACCCTTTTTCATTTCATCAATTTTGGGTAAAAAAAAGGTTGTCAGCCACATACCCTACAAATACCCATAATATTGCCACTTTTTCGCCCATCATGATCTTGCACATACCCAGTTGTTAAAATGACAACTTAGGAAATGATATTTGATATTTAATATGCAAGCTAACAAAATTTCTACATGAAATTATGTGATGGAAATGATAATGAAAATTCTGATAAATGAACAAGTGGAGTTCGATGTTATGGTAGTGAGCTATATGATTCTACGTATGATTCTACATATGCTCAAATGCAAATGAAAAATATTATATTCTAAAATTCAACTATGATGCAAGAGGGGACATAAAATGCAACTATGAAGAAAAGTATGAATCTAAGATGTAACTACAAAGCAAAACATTATATGAAATGTAACTATAAGACTTCAAAATGCTCCAATGCTCCACTGATATTCCTTCATAATAACTCTATTCAAAATGTGGATGCAAAATACAATGGCAAAGGGTTGTATTTATAAGATTTTTCAAGCATCTTGTGAGATGGCAAAGATCAACGGTCCAAATTCAAACAAGAAGGACGAATAGTGGAGATGAAGAGAATCAAGAATGTGTCCCCCTAACCAAAGACAACATGCCAAATGGATGGGAGACTCAAGTGTTGGAAGAAAAGACCATGTGTTTGAAAGTTTGATGAAGATAATTCTAATTAAAAATTAGAATTATTTAATTTCATGTGACCTTGGTGAGGTGGCATGAAAAGTTGAAGATAATTCTAATTAAAAATTAGAATTATTAGAATGTCCCCTTAACCAAGGGCAACATGCCAAATGGATGGGAGAATCAAGTGTGTGAGGAATAAGCCATGTGTTTGAATGCCAAATGTGTGGGAGAATCAAGTGTGTGAGGAATAAGCCATGTGTTTGAATGTCAAATGTGTAGGAGAATCAAGTGTGTGAGGAATAAGCCATGTGTTTGAGGATAATTCTAATTTAAAAATTAGAATTATTTAATTTCATGTGACCTTGGTGAGGTGGCATGAAAAAAAGTTGTAGACATGTGCTTGAATTCCAAATTTGGGATTAGTTAAAATTAATTAAATAAACTAAACTTATAGAAATTTGTTTATTTAATTAAATTAGAAGAATTGTGAAATTTGTAGACATGTGCTTGAATTCAAAATTTGGGATTAGTGAAAATTAATTAAATAAAACAAACTTATAGAAATTTGTTTATTTAATTAAATTAGAAAAATTGTGATTTTAGATTTGGAGAATTAGAAGGCATGAACTATATAAATAAATAAAGAATCTATTTATAAGTAGATGAAATATTAATTAAATAACTAGTATTCAATTAATTAAATGTCTGGACCGATTTTAGGTGTATACACTAGCATCATCTTCTACAATGATGTCAACATCACAAGGATGACATGCATTAGGATTTCGAGGAGCAGGAGTGAGGTCAAGGTCATTAGGATCAGTTCCAAAGGCACAACTTGACACATTCATGAACAAGTGATGTGGGGAGTGTTGTAGGTAGGTATGGAGGCTGCCATTGAAGGAGGAGGAATTTGAGTTCCTCCTTGGTTAGGCACATTACTTGTTGGAATAGGAGCACTAGATGTCAAAGGAAGATGTTTGCCAAAGATTTTAACTATGTTTTGCACAAGGTCCAGACCTTTATCACTTTCAATCATACGATGGATGTTTTCGATTGTGGGAATTGCAGTGGAAGAGATGTTTTCAAGGCTAACTTGGTGTTGCAAATGTACTAGATCCTCATGAATTTCAATTATATTTTCTTGTGGGATTTCGTCATTCTTATGTTCAACTTGCATGCTTCATGAGTGCAAAGAGTTACTAAAGGTATTTGTCCATGCCTAATGCCTGTATGACTCTAGATAACCGGATACACACAATGGGTGTATTATCCAGGATCCCTTGGATCACAAACATCAGTGGTTTAAACCGCTCATGCAAAGGGTTTCAGGCATTGGAGATATAAAATTTCAATGCCTTCTAGGAATGTCAAATGCTAATAACTTCTAAATTTTGCGGCCTTGCACAGAAACAAAAATAGAAAATTAAATCGTTGGCCGAAAATGAAAGTGGTGCTGCATTGGAGTCACCAATTGATGGGTCGTTCAAGTGATGATTTTCTTGGAAATATTTTGAATTTGTAAACTATTTCTATGTTTTTCAGATGCTCAAATACAAATATGATATGAATATGCAGAAATTTGTTATTTTTTAATGATTTTCAATTGCAAAAATGAAATCTATATGATCTTTTTCAATAAAGCAATTTTAAAAACCCTAGGATGGAAAAAAATGCAAAATATAATGCAATTCTAATGAAAGCTAGTGCTAGGATGTAAATGCACTTGAAATCGGAAGAAAAATGCTCTAAGTCAGGTTCACCATTTGAATGTGGACAAAGATTTTGGCACTATAGGACTCCCTTGCACTTCTAGGGTTTTTCACATAAAAGGAGAGAGGTAGGCAAAAATGGGAAATTTCTACACTCAAAACTAATTCAATATGAATGAAATATGTCTAGATGCAATGATCTAAATGCAGTAAACAGATAAAATAGATTGATTATTAGTGTGAACTAATGAAAATGCAAGTTGTTTGAAAAGAAAATGATGCATGCAAAAGTGACATAAGAATGCAAACAACCATGAAAATGAACTAAGAGAGAATTGAACTTGGTGGTTGAAATGCTTGATGCAGGCTCTTAGGTCCTGTAATTGAAACTACAAATCAACTAGGAAACCTGATTGAACAACTTCGTATGTTTTGCAGGAGATTACGCCCAAAATAAGATTCGAGGGAAACTATATGTCAAAACACAAAATCACTTTTCAAGCTTGGCAATGGGACTAATTCACCATAGATGGCAACTTATTCCACCTAGGAATCTCAAAAAATTTGGGGCAAAAATCTGAAGTCTTCAACCTGCACTATTGTTCCTGACAATCTGTGAGATCCGAATCTATAGAATAAAGAGTGCTACAGGTGATCTCAGGACCTACGGTTTTTCCACTTACTTTTGAACAACTTGGATGAATTTATGACACTTTCACACTGCCCTTTTTACTGACATATCACATATTAGACCTACAAAACACACATGCAAGGAAAAAGGGTTAAGGAGTTCTGAAATGGGGTTTCCTTGATTAAACCCTAGTTAAGTCAATTAAACCCCTTAAGAAAACAAAGTAAGAATGGAAAGAGAATGATGAGCTAAACAACATACAATGCTCTCACAAAACCCTTGATGTTGAAATTCGAGAATGTTACTCCAGATGTGGATGCTTGAATGAATAGGCAACTTAGATCTGGATTATAGATCGTTAAGGGGTTAAAATGAGAAAAACCATATATTTATAGCAATTATACAAATTTCCCAAAATACCACATCACAGGCTGACCTTAAGGTTAAGATAATATCCACCTTGAAATTTTGAAATATTTTTATTTTTGAGTCTAGTAGGAATAAGTCACCCCTATTGATGACTTAGTGCCACTTAAGAAATTTAAGTGGGTTTCAAGAATTAAAGAGCATTAAATGTAGTTTAATGGTATTATTCTCAAAAATACACTTAAGTAGGGTCGGTAAGTGTATTAGCAAGTCATTTAAAAATAAGAAAGGGTTGAAATATTGATAACAAGCCTAAGAAAGCATGAAAGTTTGTTAGAAGACTTTACAACACTTTGAAATAAGACTTGGTAAGTGATAAAAAGGGGTTATTTAAGTGAATTATGTCAATAAGATCCTAGAAAAGTGTGAAAATGTGTTACAACACTTCACAACACTTTTGGAAGGCATCATAAAGTTCTTAATTATTTATAAGGACCCAAGACCTAATGTAAATGTGTGGGCCACATTACTATATTAAATCAAGGAAAAATTAAGCCAAAAGCACAAGGAGGGCCTGAAAAGGAGAAAAAGTAAGAAGGCTACTTTTTTCATGTCCATGTTTAGCCCACTTTAGTGAGAGGATGAACCTGCTCCAAACTCACACTAAAGTAGAGCAACGCATCTCAAGAGGGGTTCCAATGAACTAATTCTTAGTAGAATGAGACGAAAATGATCAAGAGGGGTGATCAATCCCCCAGGATCAAGATCCCGTGGAAAAATAAATATAAGAACAAGGAAAACACATGAAAGTGATGATGAAAGAGAGAAAAGAGAGAATCAAATCAAGCATTGAACATTTGTTCAGCCCGTTGTGGATCAGATCTAGGTTGTTTGTCATGAAAATAAATTGTATACTCACTTTGAGGTGATGGAAATAATGGTTGTCTGTTGGGTGAGAAGTCCTAAAAGGTGAGAAACATACATTCATGGTTGGTATGTACTCACACACACATAGGTGGCTATGGGGAAAGTCATGCCTCGGAATGGGCTTCCCTCTCAACCATACCAAAGTTATACCTCATGATAACTTTAGTAAGGTTCCACAAAGGAAAATGACTTTTCGTGCTTCATGACCAAAGCAAAGCTTCGTATGCTTATAGCTCATGAACAAATGTGATGGCACCATAGGCATGCAAGTTGTGTTATGCAAGGTGGCCATGGATATAACAAATGAAAAATGAAAAATGAAAAGAATGTTCAAAGGAGTCTTGCTTATTTCATGTGAGGTCTTAGCTTAGGGAACATTGTGTCTAATGTCTCCAAGAGAGGACCAATCGAACAATATAAGATTCTCAACTTAGGGGATGTAGTGCGTCGCATTAGGCGACTAAGAGGAATGTAATATGCTAAGATTGATAACGCTCATGAAGGACACTACACCCAATGTCATCCACAAAGTAACAAACGCATCGTATGAAACAAGAAGGTTGCACTAAGAACCAAGAATAAAAAATAAAAAATCAAAATTCCAATGTATGCCCCCACTTTAAAGGAATTGCTAACATTATACTATGAGCAATTACTTTAAAGTAGAAAATAAAAAATGCAAACAAGAAAGAAGAGAAAGACATGATATCCAACTTGGAAAGCCCTATGACAAGTCATATGTTTCTAAGTAAGGCTACATCATGTAAAATAAAAGGAAAGAGGAGTTTCCCTGAAAAAGGAAAACACCAAACACATAAGGGATCTATGGATTTAAAGTCAATATGTTCGTTACTACGATGTTTTTTAAAGAGCTCGAAACTGTCACCATTCCCCAAATATATAGAACTTGAAGAATGACACAAAGAGAGTGAAAACAAAAGAAAAATAACAATTTTGGGTTAATATGGAAGAGACATAGGGTGTCTCAATGCTTTGCATCATCCCTAAAAGGAAAACACAAAACAACAACAAAAAGAGAAAAGAAAAAGGAAATCCTTTTAGGTCAACATGAAGGAGACATTGTGGTCTCAATGCCTTGTGTCATCCCTAAAAGTAAAAACACAAGAAAAGAAAGTGAAATAGGAAAAGAAAAGAAAAGGGGCCTTTTGGGTCAACATGGAAGAGACATAGGGTGTCTCAATGCTTTGTATCATCCCAAAAAGGAAAACACAAACAAAACTGAAAAGAGAAAAGGTGAAAGAAATTCACGACATATAGAAGAATGAAGGTAAAAATAGATGAATGTCACAAAGAGAGAACATCAAATAGCACATCACGGGGGATCACATTACACATATGCAATCACACAAAAGAAAAAGAAAAAGAAAATGTAAAATACTAGTAAGGCGAATGCAAGTCAACCATCTAACAAGTCATCCACCTCCCAATCATGTTCGGAAGGTGAACAAGTAGGGAGAGGGACAAGAGAAAGGGTCGAACTAGGTGAAGTACTAGGATCATCACTTTGTATAGGAGATATCTCAATTAAGCACATAGACAAGGAAAATAATGTGTTAAGTTCATTATGTACTTCTTCATCAATATTTGTTGTCTCCTCATCATCATCCAAGTTAATCACAATAGGAGGATGTATGATAATACCCGAAGGAGAGTGCACCTCTTGTTATGGTTATTGAATGGGATCATTTTTTTGTAGGTGGGAAGGAGGGTGGTCATCCATTGCTATTGTCAAGTGTGGATTTTTATTTTCTTTATTTTCTTCTTTATGTAATGTGTGAGCAAGGGCATGACATTGATGCCTATGCTCTCTATCACCTCAATTTCATTTGATTCTATTTTGAATTTGTGTGGGTGTAAGAGTGGATTGATCCATCATAGGCTCCTTTTCTTCCCTAAAGGGAGGAACAGAAGGAACCATAGTAGGTGGGTCAATCACTTTATTTTTTGCTTTATATATTAGGTTTATGCAGGGTGGCATGACAAGGTTTGTTTCATTGTCTCTTGGTTGTTTGGATGATGAAGGTGAAGGTTTTATAGTTGGTTGATCTTGATGTTCTAGTGTTTGTTCAAGTTGAAGCATTGTTTCTTCTAGGATGGGATTTTTGGAAGTTGACGGGGACATGTTGTGAGGAGATGATTCTGCTATTTTTTGGCTTTAAATTTTTGATGGGAATGTTGGAAGTTGATGGGGACATGTTGTGAAGAAGTATTTGCAAGGCGTGATAGGTTCCATGGGCTCAAGTCAAAAGGCTTCTATGGAAAAGTTCCCTTTGGAAGAAAATGGATTAAAGCCACTATGATGGACAGTAAATATGTCATTGTCAAATGGAAACTTCAAAAATTTGTGAACAATTGAAGGGATAGCTTTCATCGAGCAAAGCCATGTATGGCCTAGCCTCAGACGAAAATTATCTAACTACAAGATGATGGAGAAGGTGACATCTAATTTTTTTGGTCCTATCTGTAATCGAAGGACGATTGATCCTATCATAGGGCATGCAAAACCATTATGTGTCTTGATCCATGTTGTCAGTTTATCATAATCATCTTGATAAAGATCATGTAATACTAAAAAATCCTTAGTGATCATGTTCTCTCCACAGGAGGGATCTATTAATATCTCATTATTGGGCTTATCATAGATGCGGTAGGCTATGTAAAGAGGACCATCGAGAATATTTCTTAGTATATCCTTAGAGGAGAAGGTAATATCAGGAGATTTCTTAGGTTGGCCCTTATGAGGGATAATGTCTATCACACCTACCATTTCATCGAGAGGATTAACATGTGCAATAGGTGGAAGAGGATCATGTTCATCATTTGTATCAACATTCATCACATCATTGTTTAAAGTTTCACTAGATTTGACAAATGAAATATTGTGTTTAGGCATTGGGTTAGTAAAAATTTGGAATTTTTTATTGGGAGGGGCAATGGACTTATTGCCTTGATCATTGACACACGTAATGGATAGACAACTAAAATCAATGAGGTCTTGCACAAGGTGTTTAAGATGCTTACATTATTCTGTATCATGTCCATTTTGGTGATGATAATGATAATAAGCATTTGATTTAAAGGTTGGGGGTAAAGGCTTAGTAGGATCAGGAGTTTTGATAGCAGGCAATGTAATAATTTGTTGTCCTAGGAGTTGGGACATTGTGTTATGAAGGGTATCAGGTAAAGGTGTGAAATGTATCTTTGGATCCCCATAACTAAAGGGCACCACTATTTTAATAGCTACCACTTGATTATTGACAGGTGGAGTTGGTTGTTGAGGAGGGGGTTTGAATTGTAAGAACTCTTTGTGGGTATGTGCAGGATCACGATGGGCCAAAAAGTGGCAATACGATGGGTATATATAGGGTATGTGGCTGACAATTTTTTTTTTACCCAAAATTGATGAAATGAAAAAAGTTTTAAAAGGAAGTTCTTACCTTTCACAATAAATTATTCTTCTTGAATTTAATAAATTCTTATTATTTATTTTCTATTTGAATTATGATAAAGTCGCCAATGATAGGTTGATTGAAAAGCATCTATAGCTTTCAAATGATATCATTTTAAATCAAGCAACCCATCCCATTCTAGCACTTCCACATACTATAGGATTAAAATAAGAAAAATTGAATTTTATGAAGTTTTGACCGAAAGTTAAATTGGTCAGAACACTCACACGAGTTTTTAAATTTTTAAGTTGTAATAAAAATTCATAATTAATTATTTACTTAAAAATTACAAAAATATACATCCACATCGAGGACGGGTCCTCTACCCTTATCTACAAAATCTTATTAAAATAGTATCATTTATTGTGGTTAGGGTGAAATTGGGACAGAGCACCTAGCTATGTATTTTTCCACCGAAATTTAAGAAATCTTTATTGAATTAAGGAATTCTAATTTTCACCAAAAGTTTATGTTTTAAAATAAACCCTAGTAGTTTAGAAACTACATTAGGTTGCTACATATTCTATTCCCTAGGTACGGGAAATAATATAGATAACTTATTCAAATTGTTATGTCAAGTTGCCTAACTCTAATTTTTTTAAAAAAATTGCCACTTTAAAAGGCCTTGTTCTTTCCATGATGATCCTACACATACCCTTGTTTTTCTTTCTAGATGGTTGGGAATTGTTTTGGTTAGCATGTTCATATTTCTCAACTCAACTAGAAGTGGACTTTACATCACGACTACTAACCGAATTGTGATAATTGCAAAGGGAAGTACACAAGTGCATGAAGGAGGGAAATTTCATCATGGTCAATTTATCTTGAATCTGTCTTTGCAAGTTTTCAATGAACATCTTTTGGAGATGTGGATCAGGAACTTGGACATCAATTTGGGCATAATGTGACTGATAGCATGAGATAAAACTAGTTATCTTTTCATCCACATTTTTTTTACATCTCATCAAATCGACCAATGTCTTTTTTGGAGTCATGTGCACATGGAAATGATTTATAAATTCATCAACAAGTTCATTAAATGAGAAAATTTAATTTTTCGATAAAGAGGAAAACCATTCCAAGGTAGTGTCCTTTAAAGTACTAGGAAATAGTTTAGCTAATAGTTTATCGTCAAGGACAAAGTCACTACATAAGGCAGTATAGGAATTGACATGGTTAGAAGTATCTCCCTTCCCTCCATATTTCTCAAATCTAGGTATCTCTACTCCTTATGGCATCGGTGTTCATAGTATTTCCAAAGAGAGTGGGCTGCTTCGAACATAATAGGTGGGTGGTGCATTGTGGTTTTGATTTATAGTGGATATTTGTTTTTGCATAGAGGAAACAGTTTGGAAGTTTTGTGTTTTGAGAGGATCAGTGTAGGTAGTATGAGGTGGAACTTAAAGTCATGAGAAAGTGTATCTAGTAGTAGGGAAAGTGAATGGAGCACTTATAAGTGGTAGCGTCTGGTAGAGGATAAAACATCAATGCCACAGAGGAACTAGGGATACTAGTAGGAATACCTAAGGAAGGAGTCGCATTACTAACACATTGCATGATTGTTGCGACGTGGGGAGTGGTGTAGGTAGGTATGGAGGCTACCATTGAAGGAGGAATTTGAGTTCCTCCTTGGTTAGGCACATTGCTTGTTGGAATAGGAGAACTAGATTTCGAAGGAAGATGTTTGCCAAAGATTTTAACTATGTTTTGCACAAGGTCAAGACCTTCATCACTTTCAAGCATATAGTGGATGTTTTTTATTGTGGGAGTTGCAATGACAGAGATCTTTTCAAGGCTAATTTGGTGTTGCAAATGTACTAGATCCTCATGAATTTGAATTATCTTTTCTTGTGGGACGTCATAATTCTTATGTTCAACATGCATGTTTCCTAAATGCAAAGAGTTACTAAAGGTATTGTCCATGCCTAATGCATTGTTATCAATACTAGGAGTAGTAGCTCTAGATAACCCAAGATCCATAATGAGTGTGTTATTGTGGGATACCATGAATCTCGATCTTCTTCTCGCAAAAGTATTATCAATAGGGCACCAAAAACTCATGAAAGGGCTTCTAAATGTGGGTGAATGCAAATGCAATGCAAACTGGGAGAAATAAAATGTTAAAAATACAATCTAGAAAACAACATAAAAATACATAAATAGAAAGAAAACATGCATAAAATTAAGTACAGCTGACAGAAAATGCAAAGCAAACTGTGCAACTAGACTAAGTCACCCAGGGTAGAAAATTAGTCCAGGTGATAATATTTTGCAATTTTTTTGAATTTGTAATCTGTTATTTATGTTTTTCAAATGCTCAGATACATATATGATATGAATATGTAGAAAAAAATAAATTCAATGATTTTCAAATGCAAGAACGCAATGTATATGATCTTTTTTACTAATGCAATTTTAAAGACCCTATGATGCAAAAAAATGCAAAATATAATTCAATGGTAATGCACGCTAGCACTAGGATATGAATGCACTTGAAATTAGAAGTAAAATGCTTCCTGTTAGGTTCACCAAAATCTGGACAAATATTTTGGTGCTATAGGACTCCCTTGCACTTCTAGGGTTTTTCACCTAATAGGAGAGAGGTAGGCCAAAATGGGAAATGTCTACACTCAAAACTGATTCAATATGAATGAAATATGTCTAGATACAATGATCTAAATGCAATAAACTGATAAAAGAGATTGATTATTAATGCAAACTAATGAAAATGCAAGTTGTTTGAAAACACAATGATGTATGCAAAAATGGCCTAAGAATGCAAACAAACAATAACGGAAATAAATAGAACTTAAGAGGTGCACCAAGAACTTCAAATGTGATGCAAAGAGGCTCTGGAATCCCACATAATTAACTGGAAAAGTTGATTGCGACACTTACGCCAAGCTGGGTGACTTGGTTTTGTTTCGGGGAGATTCTATTGGAATAGGTTTCAGGAAACTAGGTATCCAAAACTGCAAAAATCACTTTTCAAGCCTGGAAATTGGACTAATTCACCACATATGGCAACTTAGTCCACTTGGGAATCTCAGAAAAGTTGAGGCAGGAATCTAAAGTCTTCAACTTGCACTATTGTTCCTAATAGTCTACCTGATTTGAATTTGCAAAATAAAGTATGTAGGTGATCTCCAAGTTTCTCTTAGGGTTT
The DNA here is from genome assembly GCA_007258455.2 of Sequoia sempervirens. Lineage (NCBI taxonomy): Eukaryota > Viridiplantae > Streptophyta > Pinopsida > Cupressales > Cupressaceae > Sequoia > Sequoia sempervirens. The sequence continues at coordinate 39,756 of VDFB02382617.1, forward strand.
TGTTGAATTTGAATGACTCTTATGAATTTATGACACATTTTCACACTTTATTTTTGAAATATCTACATATAAGACCTACAAAACACACATGCAAAGAGGGGGAAAGGGGTTAAGGGTTACAGAATAGGGTTTTTCCTTGGTCAAAACTTGGTTTGGTAATTAAACCCTTGAAAATAAAATGAAATAGAAAGAGAGTGATGAATAAACAACATGCAATGTCACTACTCACCAAAACCTTGATGTTGAAATATGAAAATATGTTGCTCCAAGATGCTTGGATGCTTGATTGACTAATTAGGGATGCTTGAATGAATGAATGCTTAGATGGATTAAATGTATGAATGAATTGGGGGTTAAAATGAAAGAGAAAACCCTATATCTATACTTGATTATATAAAATTTCCTAAAAATACCACATCATAGGCTGATCTTAAGGTTAAGATAATAATATCCCACTCGAATTTTGAAATATTTTTTTATTTTTGAGCCTAGTAGGACTAATTCGTCCCTATTGGTGGCATAGTCCCACTTAAGAAATTTAAGTGGGTGTCAGGAATTAAAGAGAATTAAATGTTTTTCAACGGGATTATTCTCAAAAATACACTTAAGTAGGGTCATTAAGTGTATTAAGGGGTCATTTAAACATAAGAAAGGGTTGAATTATTAATGACAAGCCTAAGAAAGTGTGAAAGTTTGTAACAATAATTTACAACACTTTAAAATAATATTTGGTAAGTTATAAAAAGGGATTATTTAAGTGAATTATGTTAATAAGATCCTAGAAAAGTGTGAAAATGTGTTACAACACTTCACAACACTTTTAAAGGGCATCATAAAGTTCTTAATGATTTATAAGGACCCAAAACCTAATGTGAATGTGTGGGCCACATTACAACATTAAATCAAGACAAAATCAAGCCAACAACATAAGGAAGTCCTAAACGGGAGAAAAAGTAAAAAGGCTACTTTTCTGTGTCCACATCTACATCAACAAAATGGAAGGTTACACATGTAGGAGACAATGTCTTAAGAATGGAAAAAACTAGAAATAAATACAATCCTATAGATAGAGTAAAGTCTAAAGGTCAAAAGAATCTACCTCCCATTCAAGATATTAACAACCATTATTCTTTTGAAAAGAGAAATGATTGCTCCTATAATAATTCACATGCTACAAATATGCCCCCTTTTGATAGTGAGCAAGATATTGAAAGGTGTGAATCTCATTTTCCTTCCAAATAATGTGAAAATTAAAGTCTAAGTTTATTTAAGATTCACTCAAGGCCAACTTTGTTGCACAATAAACAAACAAGTTTTTCCCCATGTCATCACCATAGAACATTCTCTAATAATAGCATCACATATCACTATGAACATTCCCCACGTCCTTTAAAGTGAATATGTTGTGACCCACATAGTTGCAATGTGAATTCATCATTAGAGAGATATGAGTAAGAAGAGATGGATAGAGATGTAGATGTGGAGGGAGCGAGAGACCTAGGGAAAGAGGAGATAGAGGGGAAGAGATGTGAGATGGGGGTTCAAGGAGGGAGGGGGACAGAGATATGGATTTAAGGAGGGAGAAGGAGATAGAGAGGGAGAGTGGAAGAAAGGGGGCACATCTTAGATGGGAGGGAGGGAGAAGAGGAGAGACAAAAAAATGAGAGAGACAAGTAACAAGGGATTGATGGAGAGGTAAACATGGAGGGATTGAGAGACCTAGGAAAGGAATAGATAGAGAGGTGATGACCTAGAGAGGGGAGGAAGAGAGAAGAGAAGAGAGAAGAATGACAAGAAAGAGAGGGATAAGGAGGGATGGATAGGTAGACAAGGAGTGAATGAGAGACCTATAGAGGGGAGAGGTAGAGAGGTAAGGGGGAGAGAGAATAAAATGAGAGAGAAGTTAAAAAAGAGGGAAAGAGGTGGAGAGGGAGGGAAATAACTCAAGAGGGGAGAGATATAAAGGTGAGAGACCTACATATTTGGGAAAGAGGGGTGAGAGACATAGGGGTGAGTGATAGAGATAGAGGGGGGAAGGAGGTTGGTAATAAGACAAGGAGGGAGAGGTAAAGAGGGAAGGAGGGAGAGACCTAGATATGTGGAGAGAGAGAGGGGGTGGAAGGGAGAGGTAATGATCAAGAGAATGGAGAGAGATGGATAGAAACAATAACATAGGGAGAGGGGGGAAGAGAGAGGTAGGAAGGTAGGGATAGAGATGGGAGCAATGAGGGAAGGCCAAGTAGAGAGGGAGAGAGGGTGTGAGAGACCTAGAAAGGGGAGAGAGAGATGAGAGAGTGAAGAGAGGGATAGAGAAAGGGAAGTATCAATAGAGAGGGAAGGAGGAAGAGGAGTGAAAGGTAAAAATAAAATATCCACCATCAATCATAAGCCTTAAAACATGGCCCATGTTTTATAATCTATATTTGATGGGGTATCCAAAACACTTTGTGTTTTGAATACTCAACCAAAGAGAAGTATATTGTATTTTTCCAATATCAAAATTAATCTAGTGTCATTTCTATTTCAATTATAGACCTCAATATAGACAAATCAAAACCATAGTGGTTGGGATCGTTGTGAACTGTAGATTAAAATATGTAGTATTTTCTAGCCTGTAATTTTTTATAGTAGGAAATATGTGCAATATGGAGTGTGTACTCTAAATTTTAACCTATAATGTAAATTGCATGTTAAAAAAAGATGTCATATTTTCAAACATCGTATTTTTTTATAATGTACTTCATAACTATACTTTTTTTGTCTTTAGTTGAAATAAAAACAACATTTCATTACATTTGTGGTGTTTAAATAATAGTAGGTTTTAAACAAAAACTATTTTGTAACTTGCAACCCAAAAAGTGTATTAAGACCCTATACAAGTAACAACCCAACCATAAATACATATAATTGATTTGAATTTTTACTCACCCGCCACCTAAATATCATTTTTTAACTATATCCCTCACTTGCAACTCCACTTTTCAAACTCCACCCTTCAACTTTGAACAACATAATGCAAAAATTTACAACACACAATATTTTCCAACCTACCATTAATTTTTCCAATTTTATTTGTCACCCTACAACTCCTCACCATAGACTCTATAGCAGAAAGTGATACTTTTTCATAAAATACAACAAACCATAGAATACACTAGTATAAAAAAATTGATAATAAAAATCTCAGCCCACTCCATGGATGGAATAACATAAAATGTAGGAAACACTATCGTTATACCTAATCGAACACCATCTGATCAATGTCTTCCTCACAAAAAAATTCCATCCCATCAGTGCATTTGTCATTTCATCCCCTCATCTTGACAGATCCCTCCGCATACCATTTTCTATGATGTTTTGTATGTTATAATATGATGCATTTTTGTATGTTATGATGTCTTTGACATGATGTTTTGTAGGGAGAACAACCATGTCCTTCTACAAGTACCTTGATGATACATATTTTATTTAATCATTCTAAATTATTCAAATCATTTATTTAACCATTCTAAATTATTCAAACAACTCAATAAGTACATGATCTTTCAATTCTTTTTCATGCATTCCCCTCTCTTACCATGAATGAATCATTCTTGATATGACATGTAAATTGGTCCCAGGCTTTAGAGCTTGGGGACTACTAAATATTCAAGAGACTATTGATTATTTAGTTTTCAACATTTCAAGGAGAGTAAGTTGGTTAGATGTACTGATTTGATTCGGAAGACTCTATAGATGATCAAAATTATATTTTGGGTTATAAATTTAGCCTTTATTCTACAGTAATTTCTTGGACAGCTAGGAAGAAACTCACTATATCTCTTTCCACTACAAAGCCTAAACACAAAGCTTATACTTCTAATTCTTCTCGGGTTGTTTGGTTAAGGAGGATGTTACAAGATCTACAACACCTTCAGGATGGTCCAACAATGTTGTAAATTGTGACAATTAGAGTCTATTCAAATGATTACAAATCATATGTTTCATAGTAGGACAAAGCATATTGACATCTAGCACGACTACATTCGTGAGTTAATTCAACAAGGAATGGTTGAGCTTGTCTATTATCCCACTACTACACAAATTATTGATATTATCACAAAGCCTCTTGCTTTTGATTAGTTTCAAACACTTCGGAATTTACTTTGTGTTCTTCCCAATGTTCATTATTGGGAAGAAATGAGATAATTAATAAACATTTTTTCTTGTTTTGCCGCAATGTTCATAATGGAGGAGTATGTAGGATAATAAACATTGTTAGGAATCAATTGTTATTTGTTGGTGTATAAACAGATATTCTAAGTTGTTTATACTAACTTAATCATAGTTAGGCGAATTCCACACATGCTCTTTGATTATGTCAAAGAGGTTAGTCGTTTAGGAGATCTGTGTCAACTCAATGGACACCTCGCGCTATTCTCATAGATAGTTGCGCTATTCTTATGGATGGTTACTCGCCACCAATCCCTGTATTGTGGAGAATTGGGTATCCAATCTCTCCTATTTATACCTTCTCATTTGTTAATACATTTGTTTGATTTCACTTGCATCTTGTGCTTGTTTTTTTCTTCCACGATCTTGGCAGTTTCTTCATGGTATCAGAGCCATCGTGGTCAGCTTCAATTCATTTTGCTCGTTGTGCGAATCGCTTCCATTGACGTCGGTTTTTTATCTCTGCATCTCACCACGCAGGCTGAGCTTGCCTAGGCCGTGCATACTGCAGGAGGTTTCGACGTCATCTATTGGTGCCATCTACAGGTTTCGACGTCATCTAACGACACCATCTACAGGCATTCTCTGCATCGTTTGGAATCCTCAAAGGAGGCCATAGCCACGCAGGGCGAGCCTCCATTGTGTGTAGGCTCTTCGATGACCCTTAGTTTCTGCCGCTCCGTGAGAGGACTCTGTGAGAGCCGAATGAGGGTGCCAATTCGGTTTGTGGGAGAAGAGGCTTTTCCAAGCCACACAGAAAGGCCTTTCAACGACATCAAAACACTCTTTGAAGTGCTCGACAAAGACCGCAAAGGCAGAGTTACAGTGGCCTGAGCCTTAGAGGCCGCCCCATACATTGCAAGCAGAGCCACCATACGGCGTCCCTGAGAGCCTGTGATGCCTTTAAGAGGCCGTGACACATCATAGGCGTGAAGAGCAGATATAGACCCTTCTGCATGGTGATATTGTTGGTAGCACTAAAGTGCCATTGCAAAGTTGGGTGAAGGCACGCTACTGTATTTTATGAAATTCATTTATTTGAATCGACCCCACCCCTATCTTATGTCAACCTGCACATCTACGAGCTGGCATTTCAAAGCTCTCTATACTCAAGAATTGGGATATTTCTGAAATCCCTAATAACTGCGACCCCTGCCATATTTTGGCAGCTTCAAGCAATGAGGTACGATTTAGGGGCAGTTTGAATGTGCAGACGCTAAGGTAAAAAGGTAATTCAATGGCACCATCAAAAACAAAAGTCAATAGATGGATCCTTAGTTCAGTAGTGGGTGATCACATGTCACCTTTCATTGTATTGTTTAACAAAATTAAACCATGTAATACCTATAAAATACTAATGGATCAAGTCTACTGTAATGTTCTTGCTAAGGGAAATGTCAAATTGGGAAATGGATTTGTTCACAATGTTTATTTCAATCTGGATTTATTCAAAAATTACCTCTCAGTGTATGCACTCATAGATTCTAAAAAGATAGTTGAGTTCACAGCTACATCTGTAGTCATGTGAGAATCCAAAGCTCAAAAACTTGCTGCAGTAGGCAAGGTTTGTCACTTTGACTATAGTTTCATCTTTTTGCATTTCACATCCAGTGAAGAAGATAATCAAGAAGCAACTTTAGAGCCAAATGTCAACTCATGGCTCAGCTCAGTTGGTTCCATATAGTAGGTTGATTGAACTCCACTAGCATTGTTGTTTGTAAATACACTCATGTAG
>VDFB02382618.1:0-15606 GCA_007258455.2 Sequoia sempervirens
TGATAATGATTCGGACTTCTCGGAAGCTTATTTGAACATCATTTGTGATACAAGGCTCATATTGGATAACCTGAAAATGCATCTTGATAAGTGCAAGAAGGTTCACACATCTGCCATGAGATCGATCCGCGAGAATTCACCATTGTGGATTACACCGTTAGTCGAGATGAAGTTAGGTCGCGAGGAGACTAGGAAATTTGAAGACTTCACGTAGCCCAATGCAAAGAGGCGTGAAGCGTACTTATTCTCGGTTAGACATTTCCGGTGCATCCCTTTATGCATCTTGTAAATATTTCTCGACATTTTTCGAATGTCATTTTGTAAATTGTAAATACACCAAGTCCAAAGATGTAATATTTTCAAAACAAATTACACTTTGACTTTGGTCAAAGTTAGGTGAGATTTCCTAAAATCGCTCACCTAACTCTCCCTGATTTTCTCAATTTCTTTCCTTATTTTGCTCATCCCTCTTTCTATATAATGTGAGGGATTTTCATTGTAATCTATCTTTTAGCCTTTTGCAACGAAGTGCTGCCCTTTTGTAAGCAAACTTGTGAAACTTTGCGTTCATACTTTGTGAATGAGATTCAATCAATAAAGAAAAGGATTGCAAGCCAGACTTTGCGTTGGATTCGATACTTTTGTAAGTTGATTTGATTTGGTAGTGATTAGTTCGAGGAATCTGAAAGACTCTAAGTGGTTGATGTAAACTTTGCGTTACATCTATTATTTAGATTGCATTGTTATTTTGTTTATCATTGGTTGAGTGATCTATAAGACTTTGCGCTTATAATCATTTATACTCTTGCATGTTCTTGTTGGATAATCTATAAGACTTTGCGCTTATAATTATTCATTCTCTTGGATACTTTGTCGAAGGATCTACAAGACTTTGTGCTTGTAATCGTTCATGCTATTAACACTTTTGTTGGATGATCTACAAGACTTTGTGCTTGTAATCGTTCATGCTGTTTGAAGAATTGTTGCGTCTAAGAAGACTTTGTGCTTCTAACGTAGCAAACGGTACGTTTATGCAGATCCAACATTGATAAAGCTACGGAACGACTTTGTGCCTTCGTGAGCTTTCCCATTTTATTTTCTTTTGTTTGTTGTTAATTACTTCTGGTATCTCTACGCTTCGCTTTGACGAGAGAGAGATATTGGCATTACTGCTGGTTGTTAGTTTTTAGTTATCAAGAATTCGGAACTTCCAACACGTGAAGCATTGTAAACATCTTCTCGAAAAGAAGGATGAATGTAACACACCCCCACTCGTGAATTCGTGTACATTTTGTAATTACTTGTGTGATTTACTATTGTTTCTCTTAGCAGTAAGAAGGGCGCCTCCCCTTTCCGAGAGGAGAGATTCACATCTCACATAGCTGCGGCTGAAGTCCAAGTTGTGTAATCTGTCGAAAGTTGATTACATAATTTTCACCCAACACAATACATGGTGAGTAACTTCACACAAGATATTGTACATTTCACTACAAAAAGCTAACAACCCATGGTCTTAAAGGCTACTAAAAAAAGGTTTGTAGTGTGGGATCAGTGAAACGTGAGCTCGTTTGACAATGCTTAAGTTGAGGGGGGTCTCCCCTCTCCTCACTTATATGCATCTTGACAAATTGAGGATCACAAGGCTTGGCTTGAACGACGTTGGCCACACCTTGGGGTATAACTTTCATTCTCTCCCCTTTATATACCCCTACCAAAAATATAGTTAAGGTCAAACCCTAAGGTGATGAAATCCCTAAGAAGGCCTCCTATTGAAAAATAAAAAGAAAGGAATAGTGTTGTTATTTCTGGTCACCTAGGATTGCACTAGGTGCAAGGGGAGAGCATACATAAATAACTCCTTCGATAAAAGAAAAAAATGCAAACTAATGGTGATTTTGATCTCCAAGACCATATGAAGTGCAAGTAGAGAGAATACACACCACTAGCCTACTAGATACAAGAAACAAGATTCATTTTAGCACACCAAATTAAAATGTGTGGTTAATTTTAAGATTTAAAAATATAAAGCAAATAAAACTGCACCAAATTTGTTAGTAATTTCATAATTTGGTCTCCTCCCAATGATTTCCAAATGTTGCACAAATATGTTAGCCAAAAATGATCAAGAAACCAAGCACACATTAAGATTTGTCAAAATCTTCTCCCAATGATTTCCAAATGTTGCACAAATATGTTAGCCAAAAATGATCAAGAAACCAAGCACACATTAAGATTAGTCAAAATATATAAGCACAAAAACCAAAAAGGATTGCACAAAAATAAAAGCATCACTATACTACAAAAAAAAACATTTTTTTACCTCAAAAGTGTCAATTCTTAGTCAAACACATTGCTATATTTCTTCAACAGTGTCAGGTTGAAGCAAAACTGTTGAATCATAGTCAAATGTATCACTGTACCTACAAATAGAGAAAAAAAAAGCATTAGAAAGCAAAACCGTGAGTTTACAGACAAAAACATCGCTGAAATTCTATAAATATATTGAAGCATGATAGAAGCATCAATTCATGGCCAAAAGCATTGTAATTCTACAATCGCATTGCTATAACTTGTAGGTCATAAAAAAATTCAATAAAAATGTCAAATCAAGGACGTGGGTCCCACTGGATGTGCCAAAACGTGTAATAGGTTTAGTGGAAAATCAATTAAAAGCACAATTGAAGCAATTAGGGTTAGAAATCTCAAACACCCACATAGAAAAGATTTGATAAAACCTATTAATGAATTTGAGTGCTCTTACTTTAGAAAAAGACCATTAAAATCAAAATTAACATTCAAAATCAAATTCCAAATAAGTGCAAAGGTAACATTCCATTATGAGTTATGATTATTTGATGTTGGATTGCTCGAACCTTAGAACCCACTTGTTGCAAAATCTTGAATTGACCTAAAATGAGGAAGGAAAAAATTACTCTTTCACTATCTTCAACCCAACTTTCACAAAATTACCAATTACAAACAACTCTGTAGATAATTAACATTTAAATCGACATTTTTTGTCAATTTCAATTGATTCTAGATTGCACAACATTAACGTATTACCACTTCAGCTTACATTCAAATTTGAAAATAAATCAAATATCTTTATTCATTCAAATTTCATGAAACATACATTTACAATTACTTGGAAAACTCCATCACCCCTCTATTCTATCCAACCCTTCATCTCTCCTTCACATTGGCCTAAATTCCATCCTCACATAAACCTCTAATGCATTTCAAACTATTATGCCAGGTCTCATATGTCTCGACTCATCAAACTTGCAGCCTCCTTCCTTAATGTCAGCCACCACTACTCTTTATCAAACTATTTTCTTCTACCTACATGATCCCCCCTTATTACTCCTCCTCTCATGCTTCCATAGGCATGATTTTCCCTTTCCTTCTATGCATCTGTTCTTTTATCCGCTGACACATCACATTGACGTATCTCTTCTCATGTTTCAAGGTGGAATCTGCCAATATATTAAAATTCATAGCTTGTTCTTCTGCACAAATTCTACACAACTTTCTTTGACCTGCGCCCCTTCTAAGTTCATTTGTTCTCCTTACATAGTCTCCTTGCACATGGATCTTATCTACATTCCTTTAACTCTTCCATCAACTCATTCTTCCAATGAGACTCATGTAGCCTACCAAGTTTTCTTCTCTCCATCCAAATGCCTCACTACTTTCCTTGGTCGCACACCCTCTCTTTATTTTTTGATCTCCTCGCTATCTCCTAAATTTTTGTGCTTGTCATATCAACACAACATCTTGTTCCAATATGTTGCATCCTGCATCAATTCCCTTATATTGGCATCAATAATGTTTTACTTCTATTCTATGTCTGATATTGTGCAACCTAACTACTCCTCCTCTTTGTTGTGTTGCTTACATTTCTTTGTGTTTCCCTTTTAAAACCATAAATGTAAAATGGTTGGGAGATGAGGGTCACCTCCTAGCTAGTCATCCAAGCATGGATTTTCTTTTCCTAAATGTTGTGCTTTCTTTTAGCATTCCAAAAACATTTAAATAAAATCATACCTTACAAAGAAATGGACTTATATCTTTTCCACCATGGCATCTTGGAATTGATTCAGATTGGTGTTCAATATTTCATCCTCCGCATTAGATGGAATATCAATAAAAATAAGAAAGAAGCAAGTGGGCTACACCAAACAATATGATTCATCCATCAACTAGTGAAGCTGAAAATCGACTTTTGCAATAACTTTTTCTAGGAGTTTGAAAACTTACAAAGGTGTGTAACTCAACATTTCAAAGCCTCCCATCAATTCATTCTGCTTCAAACCTTACGAAACTCAAGATTTTAATGTTTCACCAATCTAGCAGCCTAAGTCACAAAACAATTAATTCTCAATAATTATTAACTATATGACTTAGAAATTTTTTCCATCAAATCTAGGATGGATTCAAAATTCTTCCTATAATAATGTTTTCCATGAAACCTCACCAATCTCCTAAAACAATTGTTTTTGTGTGATCTTGATTGTGTATTCACTTGGGTGCTCCTGCATCATAAAAGACGTTCAAAATGCTCAAAATTCTTAGATTGAATGCTCAAATGGTGACATGAATGCTCAAAATGATTCTATGTGATTTTAAATTGAGAGAGATGGCCTTATTTATAGATTTTTAAAAATTAGATGAACGATGGAGATCATATCTTGAGATCAATGATTCAAATCGAACCTTGAAGATCAAGGGTTAGGATTAATTGAGAGGTTTAGTTAACTCAAAATATCTCCTAAATTTTAGAGAATTTGTTGAGATATTTTTGAAAATGAATGCTACTTAAAATATGGTTTTGAGAGGGGAAATTAGATAATTAAATAATTCAAAATTATTTAATTATGTGAGGAAAAGAAAATTATTTTTTTCTAATTAAAAAGTGATGAATTATTTAATTAGGTTGCATAGAAAAAAATTTAGTAAAAAGTGATGAATTAATTTATTAATTGAAAATTATTTAATTAATAGAGGAAATGAGGTGATTTTGAAGGAAAATGATGAAAAATGGTGAAAAGTGACGAAAATGGTGAAAATTATGAGAAAGTGATGAAAATGCAAGATTAGTGATGAAAGTGAGGAAAATAATGAGAAATGAGGAATTAGTGGTGAAAATGATGAAAATGCAATGTTAGTGAATGTGTGATATGTTCAGGCATTTTTAGATGTCTACATCAGTCAAAATCATTCAATCATCAATCAAGTTTGTTGTTATGCAATTGGAATTTAGCATCCACATCCAAAGGAAAAGCAACACCACATCATTATTTTTGAGGTTTGCATGGGATTAGTAAATTAGGATCTTAATTTGATTTCATTTATGCTTTCAAGTTTATTTGATTTCTAATTTTCCAAATTTAATGCTTACAACTATGATATTACATCCATCTTGCTATTACAGGTTATTCTTGAGTATTGAAGAGCAATCCACATCCATTATTACACCATTACAATCAAGTACAATGGAGTAAGAGATAGGCACTTTGTGGGGTTAAATTAGTTGATTTATTAATTTGATTTTCTTTTTATGTGTGCATGCTCTCATTGATGTAGCTATTAATTATTAAATTGGTTTGATTGAATTCTCATTTTTAGATTCAATAATTAAATATACTCACGCCAACAATGCTTCATCATTGAAGGGGAGGGAATTGGAATGAATAGTAGGCAAATCAATGCTAATAAAATGATCAATGATTTCATCCTCTTTCACCATAATATCCTTAAAAGTGGGAGGAATTTCATGCAAGGGATTAAGAAAAAGAGTGGTATAGGAAAAGCTAAGTCACTTTTGCATTCTTGTAAGAGAATATATTGAACTTTATGAGCAAATCTACAAAATTATGTAAGGAACGAAGATGAGAAGTTCAATATAAAAAATAGAAAGATAATTTTAAGAAAGGTGTAGAAAAATCCAATTGAAGGTTGCTACATTTCTCCTTTAGGACTATGGAATGAGATTTGAGATAATGCCCAAAAAAATTAAGGAAATATTTAAAACAAAAAAAATTGGAAGAGTTTTTATTTTTTCTTTTCTAATTCAATAATATGATGCACATTTGAAATAATCACATTTCAAACTCCCATTGCATTTATAAAGAAACATTACATAATCCAAGTAACAATTTCATATTACATAATCCCATGTAATGATAACATTTTTCCAATTACACTTTTCATAAAGATAGAGATACATGAATACATACATAGCTTCCAAGAGCTTAATGAAACAAAGTACAAATGGTCCAGATGTCCCTTCTTGGTCATACATCCTCAAATATTGGCTGAAAATTGTATGAGGGAGAGTATCACTCAAGTGCTTTTTCGCCAACCATGGACTTATTGCGGTCCCCTACACATCTTCCTATCTGATAAGATGGTCCTACCCTTTGATGAAGAGATTGGTTTGGTAATCTCATAATAGTAGCCTTTCCTAAGCATGGTGTTGTCCTGCATAACTAGAGCTACCATACATTGGATACAACCTACATGTATGGTGTTCCCTGCCTAATATGTAAACTTTTCTCATGGTGAACCAACAAGTGTAATCAGTGGCTACTTTCACTACTTTGGCCAAAGATTCATTATAAAAATTGTTCGCTCAGAAGAAATGTTGTATGTTCACCCACCCCTTAGCTCGATTTGGTAAATGACCACACATACTCTTTTCAATTAGAACATAGTTTCATCCTAAAAGGTGGTGTAAATCTAAGTGATCTAACTGACCAACTAGGCTACTCCCATCCCTGGATTTATCCCAATCCCTGAAACAACCAATATAACCACACGAGTAACAGAACCTCACTACATTAAATGACTCCATTTCAAAAGTATAATTAATAATCAAGTGATCAATTTGACCATATAGGTTATTCTCAACCTATGGCTCCAATCAGAGGTAAAGCAACAATCAAGTGATCATAAACAATCATAAAACCTCTCTTTCAATATGACCCAAATATTCACATGTGTACAATGTACACTAAATTCATATCTAATCTGGAGGACATTTTAGCTAGAGAGGAGTTTGTGCTTCTGCACCTTTTAGTCCTCTCATATTATGGCTATGGGTTGTTAGATCATAAGTTCTCTTCTAGGATTCCATGAATAGGAATAGACTCTTAGTCACAAATAAGAAAATAGCATAATCAGAATATATTTTTATCAACCCTATTGTTGAATATTGATATGACAATCAAGTATACACCCTAACCCTAGGGAAAAGACTTTTCTCCTACCTTCAAGGAGATATGAGTAATTAATCAAGCATGGACTATCAACATGGTTTTCAGAACATCACAACCTATCAATGATGACATGTTTATCATGCTATTATTCCCATTATATTACTAACCTCATTATCCACAAAGGTTTACCTAGCATCATAAGCTACCAATTTCAAGATAGCACTTCAATATCATTTTCCATACTACATGTAAGCATACATAAGGTCTATAACAACCTAGGTATTATACTAATACTCTATGGTTACCTTGTTTAGTAACATAAATACGTAATTTCCATGTATACACCCTAACCCTAGGGAAAAGACTTTTCTCCTACCTTCAAGGAGATATGAGTAATTAATCAAGCATGGACTATCAACATGGTTTTCATAACATCACAACCTATCAATGATGACATGTTTATCATGCTATTATTCCCATTATATTACTAACCTCATTATCCACAAAGGTTTACCTAGCATCATAAGCTACCAATTTCAAGATAGCACTTCAATATCATTTTCCATACTACATGTAAGCATACATAAGGTCTATAACAACCTAGGTATTATACTAATACTCTATGGTTACCTTGTTTAGTAACATAAATACGTAATTTCCATGTATACACCCTAACCCTAGGGAAAAGACTTTTCTCCTACCTTCAAGGAGATATGAGTAATTAATCAAGCATGGACTATCAACATGGTTTTCATAACGTCACAACCTATCAATGATGACATGTTTATCATGCTATTATTCCCATTATATTACTAACCTCATTATCCACAAAGGTTTACCTAGCATCATAAGCTACCAATTTCAAGATAGCACTTCAATATCATTTTCCATACTACATGTAAGCATACATAAGGTCTATAACAACCTAGGTATTATACTAATACTCCATGGTTACCTTGTTTAGTAAACATAAATACGTAATTTCCATCACAATGGATAATATACATGAATCAAACAATAAGGTTTCACCAAATTACAAAATCATCAAAGATCATATAAATTCACCAAAATAAGAATCCATCAAAATTCATGCAAGAAAGCTCAACCTAACATATAATTCATCTTTTCTCAAACACTTGCATTTGAATACAATTTTAACACAAAAAGAATAAAGAAGTAAATTCATCATGCTTAGAATTATAGCTCCCATTGAAATACTAATCCCTAAGCTAGATTCCATAGTAATGATTGTTGCTCCTTCTATGTTCAGCCTATCTCCAATTCTAGTCTTCTCTCAAAGCTCTTAACAATACTACATAAACTATTTTTCTTCACTAAGCACTTAGCAACTCACACAAAAAACTACACCAAAAACTCCAGAAATACGAATGAAGAAGAATAAATCAGAATGACAAAAATGTAAAGAAGTTGCCTCTATTTATACTAAAAACTGATAAACTCAATGCTACAAACAAGCTCTCCAAACTGCCACCTTTTTCTTTTCCTATTGCCACCATTCAACAACAAAACTAATTTCCCTTCTAAATGCATTGACTCAACCTACAGAAATGAAATGTGGCTGCTAAAACACTTAAATTGCAAACACATACACAGTTCTCACATTTTTTCGCTTCTCTAAAATAGATGAGTCACCCTTCTAACTAACAACAATGACTCATTTATTGAGTCAAACAAAGAAATTATTGCTTATAGGTTTCCTATTTGCAAAATAATTCAACTTCTCCAACCAACTCATGGTTTTCACAAAGTCCTTTTTTCTCATTTTGTTGGGCGTGGCTCTTTTTAGCATTTGACTTCTATTTGCATTCTATCACTTATTATGGCACTGCCTTTATGTTGTATGTGGGTTTTATCAGCAACTTAAATATAATGCATCGCCTCTCTTTAGCGTAGCTTTAAGCGCTTACATACCCCATTTAACAAATTCACTTTTGCAAACAAAACAATACATATTATACTATGTGCTTGCTTTATACTTCCTCTCATATACGCTATATATGTGTTGCATTTAGCTTGTATTTTTATAGCCATTTACCAATGTATTAATCAAAGAAAACAATGTATGCTCATGGTTAATCCGCGATATATAAGTCTACTTCTATTCAATGGATGCACATCCTATAAATATATGTGTCAAGGTTTACTTTATAACATTGCATTTTACATATATATATTATTATATATATATATTATATATTAATAATTATATATAAATATATATATATGTACAAGTTAATATGTATGCATATACGTATACAATAAAATACACACATATTCATATAAATTAATACATATATTTATATTCATATTTTATTATTTAAATATCCATAATAATCAAGTGTATTTTTATATTGATTGATCGATATATACATATATATAATGTACATATATATATGTTTCCTTTATGTCCAATTGATATTCTCATGCATATGATATATCTATGCATGGGTACACGTAAGTATTTCTACTTATGTATATGCATGCACATATATGCTCACATGCACAAGTTATCATTTTCACATACGTATATACATATATACATTCTATGTATATAATCATCGATTAATATATAAACATAAATACACAAAGAAGAATTTAAACATAAGAACAATCAAGAAATCAAAGACCAAAACCATTGCAAATCATCCCCAACTATGACCAAAGGTTTACTTACCAATTCCTGAACTAACTCGACTCAACTTGACAAAACTAGGGTGTGAGTGTGTGATAGCTCAAATAGGCACATTAAGGGTTACCAAACCAAGCTCCCCTCCCGAGTGATACTCCCCCTCTCTTACCTGAGGGCTTGATTCTTTCCTACATCCAACTTAGTGCATGACCAAAGTAGTTACTCAATCACATGAAATTCATTTTCATCATCAAAGCATTAAAGTAATCTTATTGCAATACATATTATTTCATCACATTTTCCATTAGTATATACAAAACATAATCATGAATTAAAAAATTTGGTAATCCCACAATGGAGTATAACATATCAAAGTCATCATCATATTTACTCATAAAGGTAAAAGTAATTTGGTAACTAAGAAATGGGGTGTAACATACTTCCCCCCTTATGCATCATCACTCCTGATGATTTAATGTACCAGAACATATAGACAAAGTAAAATAAAGGTTTTACTTTCAACTTTCCAAACCATACAAGAAATAAGTAAATTTCCAAATAATCTTTCCTCATAGCACAACCCCTTGCAATCTCGTCCTTCCTGGACTTTGCACTTGAGTGATCCCGCTATTGTATTGGAAGAACTTGCGTGCTTCAAGCAAACTTTCTCTCCAAAGAACTATACACCACAATTACCTTCACTCATATTTACATCATAAGTACAATAGTGTATGTATCCTATATGACAGCTATACCACAATGATTGGAAAAACACATTCTCATTGGCTAACACACGATTATCTTTAGTGTAACCCAAATATAAAAGGAATGTTGGTGCATTGCACGTTGCACCGTGGGTCCCATCCTTCCCTCTGGTCTTTACACCATCATACAACACCGAAGCCAAGATCCTCCATCACCAACACTAATATTTACCTTGAGCATAATAATGTGCCCCTTGACTACAATCCATCTCGAGCATAATACTACCCTTAGACACCTATCAATTTGATCATAATAGTAATACTTCTTGACTCATGCTTTATATCAACAGATCTTTCCTTGATCATCCAAATTTGTTCTTCCATTTAAGTGTTATTTTATTTTGAATGTTTCCCCTTTTTTGATTGCTATTGAAGTTTTAATTGACTACCTCAACCATTGATGTTTCTAATTTGTTAAAAAAGTGAAGATTTCGGTAAGGCTTTGTCTTGCAAGATTATTTTTTTTATTTTATATCTCCCAAATTACTATTGATGGACTGATGATCCACAAACTATAAGAGATCAATTGTCTCTTCAAAATTAGTCAAGATTGGAAAATAATAAAAAATATCATTGGAAAGTGCACTTTTCCACCCCAACCTAGCTCATAACCACTACCAACATTTTTGTGAGAAATGATAATTTAAAAGGAAATGGTCTACTATTTCCTCTTTTTTCTTACATAGTAGACACCTTAAAGGTCCATTATAGCCAAAATCCTTAAATCACTCTTACCATTAAAATTTTCTTTCATGATGTTGCCCAAGAAAAAAACCTTGCTTTTAGTAGACAGTTCATTCTGACACAAATGTATGGGGATTTTTGTTTTTTCTTTATTAGTTTTTTCCAACATGCATCATATGTTTGTTGAGTAGTTACTATATTTTGTATGATTTCATAGAATTTATCCTCTTCACTTGATTACCATACCTTTCTTTTTTTCTAATATTTTTACTAATGTTGATAATTCTAATTTTTCAAATATTTTCATTCCTATTCTTTTAATTCGTGTCTAGTCATTGGAATCATGTAATCAACTTCTTTTATCCCCTTTATTTTGATAATATGAGTTCTATCTTCTCAAAATTATGAATTATTTCTATAATTGAGAATCCATTTTGTAGAGCTTCCCCTAATGTCTAATTAACTAATGTAGATGATCATAGACACAACTCAACAAACCTACAAATCTTAAATTAAGCAGTTCGTTATTCAAGAGATGGCTTCATTAAATTATCAACTAGGAAGTTGTAGACTTTAGATGATGCTGACACCATATATGTATTCAAGAATCTTAGACGTACTATATCAACTGAGTATAGGTGATTTGAACAAAGATAAATGGATAAAAAGGTTTTAACTAAAAGTAACTCCTATTTACAAAATAGGGTAAGCAAAGACTAATAACTTATTTAATTGCTATGAGCACTTATCATTTATGACTGTAATTGATAACTGTTTATGCTATAGCATGTCCTAATTCAAGTAACCTTCAAGAGTATTTGACTAGAATATAAACTAAAGACTTATACTTTTGAAGCTATAATACAACATTTATTATAGTATAAACTAGAAACTATAAATTAGAACTTACGATGCACAATCTAATGAATTATCTAAACTAATGTGGCTCTGCAATACCTCAAGTGGTTCTTGCTTGATATGTTGCATCCATTGGATCTCCTTCAATTACTTAACTCAAAGAAACATGCTAGAATATCTTCTTTATTATATTCCAATCATGCATAGAGTTTTGAGTAGAATGTAACAAAATTTAGAATTCAATCTAATACATGCAAGGATCTAGCTATTAGACTTCTTGACATAATATCCTCTTATTTAGAGGCTATGCGAGTCCATAAATAAACTAAAAGCAGATGTCTACTTTCCCATGAAAATAGGAAGAGGACTAGGTTCTGTAACAAAAAATAATAACTAATAAGAACAAGAGAGTAGAAGTTGAATAAGGACTCTACACTATATAAGATAACCATTATAAAGTGGAAACATGCCTTAATAGAGTAATCTTGATTATAACTACTATTCCTTATTGGAATAGACTCTTTTCTCCTCCATAACTTTTTAAAAAGATGGAGTGACACTTGGCCACCTATGATCTTGTCTTCAAATCACCGCCTTCATCTTATTCTGAAAGTATGCTCAAGTTGTAATTGATTAACTCCTCTAGCTACATTGAACTATCATCCAAGTCTACTATGGGTTGAGAAGCCTTTTGTTGTGAGTTGACAGATTCTTCATTGCAAAGGTTAGTCCTTATTTCTATAAGGCATTTCATTGTTAGCAACTATGATTGAACATGAAATTCTACTAAACTCACATACATTCAAAGTTCACACACATACTTATTAATATAATATATATCTCCTTCAAATGTGTTGACATGCTTAAAGTATATAAAAAGATTTGGTAATGTCTTTTGAAATTTAGCAGAAATAAAATAAAAACATGCAACTATAGTAATGAAATTGGTCATTCTTATGGCTCACCACATTCTAAGATTCCCCCTAAAGTTTTCTCTTGCTATTTCTTATTTCACATGTGAGATGTTTAATTATGATTTTTTTGCAAGTTAACATGAATTCGATAAACTTGATCCCTTAAAGGGTCCTTAATTAATATTCTATATTTTATGTAGAGTTAATTTTTTTATCAATACAATCATGTCACTACGCTCCATCCTTTTCATCTATGTATTTTATTAGAAAACATAAAAGATCAATAAACATTCTTTAAATAAAAATTTAATATTTTTTTAATAAATCAAAACATAAATATAAATATAATATAGTACAAAAAGGTAGTAGAGTGAGCGAGTTTTTTAAAGACTTAAAATAAAAATATCACATATTTATAGAGTTATATTTTAGAGAAAGAAAAGCTAAAAAAAACTATAAAATACAAAATCATAAATTCTTATTTTTTTATATTATTATATTGAAAAATAATAAGTAAATTAGTGAATATTCATAGAGAAAGAAAGAAAAAATCAAAATATATCTTTTTATAATACAAGAAAAAAAAAATTAAATATATTTTTTAATAAAACTTAAATTTATTTCTTTTTGTTAACGAGGTTGAACAAGTTAATTTTAAGAAGGAATACAATTGATTCCTTCCCTCAAGGTCGATTGAAGTTGAATTTTGATGGAGTTTCAAAAAGAAATTTTAAAATTTTGAGAGTTAGTTGTCTAATAAGAAAAAATAAATGAATGTTGTTTTAGTTTTGCATATCTTATCTAAAATGTTTACATATTGAAATAAAACAATAACATTTCATTAAATATTTGATAGAATACATATAATATTTTATCAATGAGTAATACTTTTTTCTTATTTAAATAATTGATCTGATATATTTTAATAAACTTTCTATTACATCAATACTAAAATAAATTTCAAAATTGAAATTGAAACAAGATCTACATTTCAAATTATTATCACTAATAAAAATTGAAGCAAATATTATTTGACAATATATCCTTTACTTCTAAAATAATACATAACACAATATCACTAGGATTAACAAATTAAACAATTAGATGTACAAGATGAACAACTAACAATCAATTTTGTCCATATATTTACTTGTATGAAATATAATTTAATAGATATTATATATAAAAAAATATTTTTTTCTAGTAACTTATTTTACATCATTTCAAAAAAATCAATTCTATAATTACATCAATTATAACAATTAATCAACCTTATTAAAAAATAACAATATTGATCATAAAACTACTTTTAATATTATGCCTATAACCAATTTATATATTCTATATAATTTTGTTAAAATCCTCTAATACTATAACTCAATCGTGTATATGTATTTTTAAAATGTGGTTTGATTAGTATTATGATGCTTCTGTAAATTTCAATTGAACATTTTCTTTGCATAATAAATGTATCAATGTGAATTTAAAAGTTAAAACAATCACTCATTTACTACTAATTAAATATTTGAAAATTCTTTGAATAAATATTTTGATATATATGCACATGTGTAGTGTCGATGGTGTTTTATCCTATTTTATGTCCCTCCTTTTCTAGAGAATCTTAGAAATAAGATAGTTGATTCCATTTATATGGAAAATTTACATGATAAAGTCCAATTTTTTGTATAAATTAAAGAGTATGACAAATACTTGTGTAATATATAAAATTTATAGCTCATTGACAAAATATTTGGATCGTAAGGAAATTGTTTAGGCTCTAAAACTTCAGAACACTTGACCTCTATTTAATGCCTCAACATTTGACAGTATAACAAAGACTAGTAAAATTTGAACTTGATGGATATATTTATCTCGTGCTTATAATAGTTTTTAAAGCTTTGACCATTTTCTCTTATTTGGGACATGGTCACAATTTTTAGATTTCCCTCATTAAGAGAGCCCCTATTATCCTATTGAGTTATATGTAAGGCCATTCTTGGTACTAATTTTTATATATTTTCCTCATAGAAAAAATAGATGAAGAGTCTATTACAAAATAATCTACTTTGCAAGGTCCTTAAAAATTAATTAGGTAAAAATCTAAATCAAGGAAATGATCTTCAACCATGGGTTTTGTACAAGCATGACTCAATTAGGAAGTAAAACTTCCCTTCAATGGGGAAATTAAATTTTGGCATGGGAAAAGTTCAATAAGTTTTGGGAGTGCCTATGGTGGATATTATCTCTTTTGACCAGAATACATTCAATTTAATTAATACAAATAGTGGAAAGGGTGGCAATAACAAGAATCAAATTAAGAATCTAAATGTACTTCATGTTTCCTTGATCTATAATAATTACAAAAACTATTTTAGAAAAGACATTGCATTAAAAGTTTGGGCAACTCTTTGTAATTACATACTAAAGCTTTAAGAGCTTGAAAATTATTCAAGCTTTAACAATTCATAGTAATTATTACATTATTTTTGTCCTTTGTGTTCTATTAAAATAAATCC